>ML312548.1:0-20379 GCA_005239505.1 Nicotiana paniculata
AAGAGGCACGGAAAATCACACCCACGGGTTAATTAGCTACGGAATTCTCAACCTAATTGAGAAAATGAGGAGACACGGCCAAAATGTATCTGGGCGGAACAAAGGGCAGATTCAGAGATCTTCAATTAGTGATCCACACGTTACACAACATTCACGCAACAGTTACAGTTACTCATTATAACGTTACATTAATGTCATAATTAGTCATTAATGCTCAATCACTGAAAAAGGCAGACGTTATATNCTATATCCTCAACTGAATTATGTAGTTGCTATTTTCCATCTGCAACATCGTTCGCTGTGCTTGTGACCTCCACTGAAATCATACTTTTAGAAGCTTTTTGATCTCCACAGATTTGTCGAATCCCCCATTGTGAAGGAAATTTAATAACTTGATGCAATATGGATGGTACTGCATCCATATCGTGAATCCATGGTCTCCCTAGAATTATATTATAAGCCATATCTGCATCTATCACCTCGAACTTTGTATCCTTGACAACTCACTCTCCAAACGTACTAAGCATTACTTCCCCTTTTGTGATAACGCTTGAATTATCAAATCCAGACAAAGATCGTGCCTTTGGTATCACCTTGTCGCTAGCTTGCATTTCATTCACCACCCTTAGTATAATGATATTTACGGAGCTACCTGGGTCAATCAAAACTCGTTTAACGTTAGTATCGTGTACAATTGAGATATTACCAGCGCATCATTATGAGGAATTATCAAGCCGTCCGCATCTTCATCATCAAATGTTATACTGTCTTCATCCAAAACTTGGCGAAATCGCTTTCCATGAGTGACCGTGACTTTTGACGTCTTTTTGGAAGCTGTATATGTCACACCATTGACCTCATCTCACCGGGTTATTACATTGACTGTTCTTTTTAGAGACGGGTGTTTCGGAGGCTCTTGCCTATTCTTCATATACGATTGTCTACCTTTCTCGCTGAACAGGTCAGTTAAATAACCCTGCTTCAACAAATTCTCAACTTCTCCTTGTAATAACCTACAATCTGTTGTTTTATGGCCATGATCGTTGTGAAATTCACACAAGAAATGTGGATTTCTTTTTCTCAGGTTTGATCTCAGTTCTTTAGGCCAACACACCTTATCTCTCATACCTCTTAAAATAGCTACTAACTTGGAGGTACTGATGTTAAAATTGTAATCTCCGATCCTCGCATGTGTATTGGAGTCACTGCCTCGTGCATCCCGTTAATTTATGAATCTAGATGAAGAACCCAGATCTTTTTTCCTTGTTATGGATTCAGATCGTATGTTTTCTTGTTTAGACCGCAATTTCATATCGTACCTGTCGCGCCCCCTTTTTCTCGCGAAATCAGGCTTAGAGATTCGACAACTCCTTTCCTTTTTGGGAAAGGGGTATGGAAATTAAAGAGTCGCCACCTAAGGGATTTAAAGTGCGTTAGGGAACCTAATGCAAGTACCTCATGAAACCAGTTTATATTACCAGCGATTGGGTACGGGCTTGAAATTACCTCGAGGGGAAGGTGTTAGGAACCCCTCGAGGTCCACAACGATAGGTCCCGGCCAAACTCACTTTTAGTGAATTAGTCATTAAGCAAGTAAAGCAGTTTAAGCACACATATGGATTACAAAAAAAGACATGGGAATAAATGGGTCCTAGGTTTATTAGCCTATAGGATCACATTTGTGCAATACTCGGTAAACCTTCCTCAACTAGAGGGGTTACACGTAGCATTAGCGCACAGGGCATCATATCCTTTACTACCCAATTACCCTCCCCTTGGTGGTTATATAAGCAATTCTAATTAAACGTACTCTAGGCGTGCATTACCCGTCCCTTTTCTTATGGCCCTGGAGGTGTTTAAGGCCTCTAATTAAGGCGGTTCTAGACTCTCATAAAGTGCTTAAAAGAAGAAAATCTAAGCGACAACAAAGAACATATAGCACTGTCAAGGAAAAGAATAATTAAGAGGCTCAGTTTACCTCCACAAATAAACAGATAATTAGCACGTCTCAAACAGCAAGATTTCAGATGTTCCAGAAAGGTCCTAGAACATGATTATCTAGGTGATCATGATAAGCAGAGAATATGCAGCATTGTCATAAGGCAAAGTGATAGAAACCTAATCAACTTGCCTACTAATTTTAGAATCTGTTGAATCTGGGCAGTTCACAAGTAAGCAAGGCATAGTTTTGTAATTCGCAAGATTTTAATTATCCTACAAGCTTGCCTAGGCGTGGATCCGAGGTGTCCTATAAACATGTTGTCTAGGTGATGAACATTACAAAACTAATTTTATACATTTATCTCTGTAAACACGTTATCTAGGTGTTGGGACTGCTTTTAAACTTACCCCTATAGACATGGTTGCTACTGATTTTATGTGATATAGGCATGGTATTTATGTGAGTGCCATAAAAGTCCTAAAGCATGGTTTCTAATGCACATAAGAGAATGATCATGATTTTAGGCAGAATTAATAACAACCTAGTGATAGGATTTCTAAGCAGACATGAATATGCAGAACTCTGGATAGCAGAAGTTTAGGACAAATGATATGATGCACCTATAAGAATGTTTTCTAGTGCACAAACAATCTTATAAGCATGGTTTCTAATGAATATATAATCACAACAATCCTAGGAGCATGATATCCACCTGATTTCCCCACAAAATATATATAAAAGTCCCTCCCATTTTACTAATATCCCCAATATCTGCTTACAATAATTATGATTACAGACGTTTCGATAAATGAATACAAAATAAATAATACTATATTATAGGGAGCCTGGATAGGCCCAAAATAAACCTGGAGGACCAGGCCTTCAACCAAATCCAAAGTACCATATCTCATAGTGTCTAATAGGGTATCATGGTGCGTCAAAGTTCCCAAGGGCCTCAGGGACCCCGGGCAATGCTCACACCAAGGATCCTTTAAAGAAAACAGTTTTTGTGCAGTGTGGAAGAGTCAGCCCCAATGTGCCAGAGTTCGGAGGAGTCTCATGGATTCCTAGGCAGTACACACACTAGAGGGGCAGAATCTTAAGTAATATAAGAGTAGGAGTGAGAGTGCTTGACACAATTGGGATAACTTTTGGGAAAAAACAGTTTGGGAGTAAAACACTTAGGAGTGAAAATGTATCTCATGAATGGACACAGTTTTGACAAAAAAACATATTAAGAGTGAAAACTTTTGAAAACCCTCTGAGAAAAAAAGGTTCAGTAAACAACAGCATGCAAAGCTTGGTATTGCCCAGATTCAACTTGGTTTATTAACCAATTCTAGGTGAGGACAAGCAATTGTACAGATAGGGATCACGGGTTGGGAACACAGGAATCAGAAACACAAGACAGGATACATGGAACAGACAAAGGTTGAGTGACCCTCAACAGACAAATTCATAGCATTCATTGAAACCTAGACTACTGATCTAGAGTCTTTGACAGAGATACATAAATCTACCAATCACACTTAGTGCTAAGTAGTTGTGTTTAACTAGCAGCAACAGACAGTACAACATAGAGAATAAGTGTGGTGATGGTCATGCTAAGGATAGGGGTTTTAGCCACACAGTATTAGTCCTACCAGTTTAGTGGACAGAAGAGACAAGGGCACTAAACATAAAAATAGACATATTGGTTTAAAGCAATAAACAGACTGAAAACTTAAGCAGGAATAGTATGATGATTAAAGCAATAGACATGAAGAATGAATTTAAACATGCTGATCAATCCAGTAAAAAAGAAAGAACTGAGTACATAAGTAATCAAACTAGCGCAGAAGAGACATGTATTTAACAGAAATAGAGCAACAGACAATCATATAGGTTTGAACTTCATAATGACATTAGAGATAGAACATACCAGTTAAGGAAGCAAAGCAGAAAATAAAGTAGGTAGGGTTCCACAGTCTAGCCTTGGCTTTCAGCCGGCTAGACAAGCAATGAGCACAAGTAGCAAAAAGAGAGATGAGAGAAAGTTTGTGTGTGTGTGATCGAACTATTGTCCGTGTGTTTTAGAGGTAGAATAAGAGTGTATATATAGCACTTAGGTAGTAGAACAAGTAAGGTAAAGAGAATCAGAGTTCAATCAATAAAGGATCAATCAACCAAATCACATGATCAATTCACATAAAGGAGTCCGGAATAGACCCCTTAATTTGGGGGTAATCAATTAACGGTCACAACATGAGGTTTAATTAAGGCAAAGAATCCAAAATCATGCCATATAAAGAGTCGGTAAAAATCCCCAAACTTCTGTTCATTAATTAAGGCAAGTAAAATAGGAAACATGTCACAAATAAGGAAAAGTTTCAGCACACAAATTACAACAGGGTAATTAATAGGAAATAATCAGTAAAAATCTTTAAAGAATATTGATTTTATGGGCAAGAATTGCTCAGATTCACTAGATAGAAATCAACTAAGTAAAACCTCACAGAAATAGAAGATTTAACAAGAAAAGCAGGTTCGCACAAGTAATAGAGATCAATTAGGGCAAAAATCTCAAAGAATACTAGATTTAACAGGGAAAACATTGAATCCAAAAGATGGAATAAATGAATATGAATGGCATCACAGAAATAACAAAAATATCAAAACAAAATTGAAGAAATCAGCATATCACAATGAAACGTCTAGGGTTTGAACATTCATGCGAAAATTAGTCAAGATGGTGAAGAAACAATTAATTAAACACTGAGAAGTTAGAAAAATCTTTGAAGCAAAGTCTGGGATGAACCCAGGGGTGGTCGGAAAAAGAACAGAAACACCTAGAAAGGATTCTCTCACCGGTGACGGCGATTAGGGTTAGGGTGAGTTGAGAGAGAATTGTAGGGGTGAGGGAACGAGTGACAGCAGTCTGGAAGGAATGAGGAATGGGGGTTCGGGTTAGGTGAATTAAAATGGTAAGTTTAATCGTGGACCATTGATCTAAAAGATCAAAGGCCACGATTAAAGGGGGTTATTGGGTCAGGTGGATACAGATTGGGCCTAAGGGGTTTTGGGCTGGTATTAAAGGGGTTAAGTCTGAAATAAAAAGGGTTATTTGTTAAATATCCAAATAATTGATAAAAAGTATTTTATAAAAATAATTAACCGATTATAAAAATAATTTTCATGCATAAAAATGCTTTAATTATATTACTCAATATTTTAAAAATTCAACAAGCTATTTCCTGGTAAAATAATGCAATAATGCATGCATGTGCTATAATCGCAAAGTTATTGCAATTGTAACCAAAAAAAATATAAATATGGCTACTTATGAAATAATTTGAGCTTAATATGAATATAAATAGCAAAATTAAACCATGAAATTGTTATAAACTCCTTTGTGACGCAATTTGTAATTATTTACATGGGTAAAATACTGGGATAAATTAATTTAAAAAATGTAAAAATTATGGAAAAATACTAATGCATAGTTTTGAAGGTATATATGCTTTTGAAAAATATTATAGGGGAAAATTAGGTATCAACAGCTCCCCCTCTTTACCCCGGAAGGATGAAAAAATTGTCGGGTAAAGATATGATGGCCAATTTTGATCGAGCGAGATGGTTTGAGATATTTAGGCGGCACTCTGGTTCGTGAGCTGCCTACATATCCATGGTTTTACAGGAACCAGGCCGTGTGTAATTTTGGATTTATCAGTGGAATATACCGATGAAGTCATCACAAGAACGGACACGAGGTTTTGGAATAGGTAAAAAAAATGGTTATGGTGAGCGGTCAGGTTTGAGATAATTTGAAAGAACTGGAGCAGGATCGCTTATGTTGGGTAGTGGTTGTTATCGGGTCACCTACAAGTAAAGAGATACTATAAGCATATATTTGTGCAAAAATTTAAACATGATGCAGATTCCCTTCAAACCATGAGAATTGTCCTTAGACGGTTGAGGATGACGTCCTTAGACCATGATGTCCTGGGCCATGAATTTTTCGGTGAGGGATTCGAAGGCCATGAAATGGTGTTCTCGGGCCATGAAAATGATGCCTCCGAACCATGACGCCTTTGAATAATGATATGCAAATGTGGGAGATCCTCAATCCATGACATGGTGTCTTTCGGCTATGAGGATGATGCCTTTAGACAGTGACGCCTTTGGACAAGTTGGTGATATTTCAACCCATGAAATGCAAAGGTATGATGATAGGAGCAACAAGACATGTATTAGTCTTGTATGAAGTCGAGGGCAGAGCTTAGCCCGCAAGAGGGGAAGATAGATAGTGTTGGGGAGACAGTGCTTAGTCTCGTGCAAGGTTCAGGATAGGGCTTAGTCCCGTGCAAGATTTGGGACAGGGCTTAGTCCCATGCAAGTTGAAGGCAAATCTTAGCCTTATGCACCTAGAGAGGCAGGGCTTAGCCTCATGCTAAAATTTGGGACAGAGCTTAGTCCTATGAAAATTGAAGGCAATGTTTTGCCTTATGCAAATAGAGAGGCAGGGATTAGCCTTATGCAGAAATTCAGGACAGGGCTTAGTCCCATGTAAAGAGAAGGCAACGCTTAGATGCAAATATGGAGGCAGGGCTTAGCCTCATGCAAGATTGAGACAGAGCTTAGTCTCATGCAGAGAGAAGGAAACGCTTAGCCTTATGCAAATATGGAGGCAAGGCTTAGCCTCATGCAAGATTGAGACAAAGCTTAGTCTCATGCAAAGAGAAGGCAACGCTTAGCCTTATGAAAATATGGAGGCAGGGCTTAGCCTCATGCAAGATTGAGACAGAGCTTAGTCTCATGCAAAGAAAACAAATAGTAAGTGATAGCAGAGTATTTCTTAGCTGGAAGTGGATTCGGTATCGTTGATGTTATGAAGGTTGTGATTTCAAGGCGTACATATTCCTTGTTCCTGCATTCAAAGAAAAATCGTGAGTTTTATAAGAGGGAGGTCGGTTCGTGCCTCCGTCGGCTTGCTTGACTTGCTTTGTTCGGTCTGAAGATCATGTTCAAATCATTGGGGGTAGCGTTTGCTAAACGGAGTTATTTCAAAAGCAAGCATGCGTAGTTTTCAAGTCATAGTAAAAAAGAAAAAAAAGAAAAAAAATATAAATATATATATTAGAAAATTGGTTAGATGAACCAGTGACACGATCCAAGACATTGCGACTTCTCCTGCCGTAGAATTTTGAGGGTCCTCCTCAAAATTCTGCCCCAGTTAGACGGACAAACGTTTCTGACTGTTGTATATGCTGCAGTCGCTGAACTTGCTTCGGAATTTTGAGGGTCCTCCTCAAAATTCTGCCCCAGTTAGACGGACAAACGTTTCTGACTGTTGTATATGCTGCAGTCGCTGAACTTGCTTCGGAATTTTGAGGGTCCTCCTCAAAATTCTGCCCCAGTTTCTGATTGTGGGGGAAAATAAAAATTTTATTGAATTGTGATCGAACCCATAGGGATGCCTACGTATCCCCTCTTAAACGGGAATCAGGTCGAGCGTAGTTCAAATTACATCAATGCAGAAACCATAAGCAGTTACACATAATATCGCTTAACTGCATCTGAATTGATTGGTTTTGGCCATACTTCTCCATCCATTTCTGCGAGTATGAGGACTCACCTTGTCAATACTCTCTGAACCATGTAAGGACCTTGCCAGTTGGGAGAGAGTTTCCCTTTGGCTTCATCCTGATGCGGAAAGATCTTCTTTAACACCAACTGCCCCAGTGTGAACTATCTTGACCTGACTCTTTTGTTGAAGGCTTTGGACATCCTATTCTGATAAATTTGTCCGTGACATACCGCATTCATCATTTTTCCATCTATGAGGGATAGTTTCTCATAACAGCTCTTTATCTATTCTGCATCGCTGAGCTCAGCTTCTTGTATGATCCTTAAGGAAGGAATCTCTACTTCGGCGGGAATAACAGCTTCAGTACCATAAACCAGCAAACAGGGTGTTGCTCCGGTTGATGTGCGGACTATGGTACGGTATCCCAGTAAGGCGAATGGTAGTTTCTCGTGCCACTGCTTGTGATTCTCTACCATTTTCCTCGGTATCTTCTTGATATTTTTATTGGCGGATTCTACGGCTCCATTCATTTGAGATCTGTATGCTATGGAATTCTTGTGCTTGATTTTGAAATTCTCGCACATGGCATTCCTCATATCACATTTGAGATTGGCGGCATTGTCAGTGATGAAAGATTCTAGAACTCCAAACCAACAAACAATCCGGTCGCGGACAAAATCTGCCACAACCTTCTTAGTCACTGCTTTGTGAGATGTTGCTTCGACCCATTTGGTGAAGTAATAAATAGCTACAAAGATGAACTGATGCCCATTTGAGGTGGTGGGCTCGATTGGACCAATGACATCCATTCCCCGGGCAGCGAATGGCCAAGGTGAGCTTGTTGCATTGAGCTCATTTGGAGGCACTTTTATCATATCTGCATGCACTTGACACTGGTAGCATTTTTGAACATATCAGATGCAATCTGTCTCCATGGCCATCCAGAAATAGCGGGCCCTGAGTATCTTCTTGGCCAAGACAAAGCCATTCATATGCGGGCCGCAGGCTTCAGCATGTATCTCTTCTAGAAACTTAGAAGCTTCTTCTGCGTCAACACACCTTAATAATCCAAAATCAGGATTTCTTCTATATATGGTCCCTCCGTTGTAGAAGAAATTGTTGGACAATCTCCAAAGCGTGTGTTTCCGAGTATCGTTTGCATGCTCCGGGTATTTTCCTTTTCTCAGATACCTTTTGATGTCGTGGAACCAAGGCTTCCTATCTGTTTATTCTTCGACATGATTACAATATGTCGGCTGACTATGGATCCTTACAAGGACAGGATCAATGAAGTTCTTGTCTGGATGTTGTATCATTGATGACAAAGTGGCCAATGCATCGACAAACTCATTCTGAATTCTGGGAACATGTCGAAACTCTATCTTTGTGAACCTTTTCCTCAATTCCTTCACATGGTGCAGATATGGTAATATCTTGGAATTCTTTGTTGCCCATTCTCCTTGTACCTAGTTCACAAGCAAATTTGAATCACCGATCACCAACAGCTCCTGAATGTTCATGTCAACGGACATGTTGATTCCTAATATGCAAGCCTCGTATTCCGCCATGTTGTTGGTGCATGGGAGTCTGAGTTTTGCAGATATCGAATAGTGCTGATCAGTTTCTGATACAAAAACGGCTCCAATGCCGACTCCTTTGAAATTTTCCGCTCTATCAAAGAACATTCTCCAACCGTCATAGGACTCAGCAATGTCTTCTCCCACGAATAGTACCTCTTCATCGGGAAAATACATTTTCAGGGGTTCGTATTCTCCTTCCACAGGGTTTTCAGCAAGATGATCTGCAAGTGCATGTCCTTTGACTGCTTTCTGAGTTATATAAACAATGTCTAACTCATTCAACAAGATTTTCCACTTAGACATCTTGCCAGTGGGCATAGGTTTTTGAAAGATATACTTCAAAGGATCCATTCTCGATATGAGGTATGTTGTATAGGCACAGAAGTAATGCCTCAGCTTCTGAGCTATCCAGGTTAAAGCACAATAGGTACGCTCCAGCAAAGAGTATCGTACCTCATGGGGGGTAAACTTCTTACTCAAATAGTAGATGTCTTGTTCTTCTCCCTGTCTCGTCGTGCTACCCCAGAATGCAGCCGAAATCTCCATCTAGTACCGCAAGGTAGAGAAGCAATGGTCTACCTAGATCTGGCAGGACCAAGACTGGTGGTGTTGATAAGTACTCCTTGATATTTTCAAAAGCCTTTTGACAATCTCCAGTCCAACTAGTTGCAGCATCCTTCTTCAACATTTTGAAAATTGGCTCACATAGAACTATGGATTGGGCTATGAATCGGCTGATGTAGTTTAACCTTCCCATAAAACTCATTACATCCTTCTTACTCTCTGGGGGTGGTAGCTCTTGGATAACTTTGACTTTCGATGGGTCCAATTCTATCCCTCAGCGGCTGAGGATGAATCCCAATAACTTTCTGGCAGGAACGCCGAATGCACATTTTGCGGGGGAAGTCTACTATATGATCCATGGCCTTCTTAGATTTAATGATGAAAACGTCCATATACACCTCAATCTCTTTATGTATCATGTCATGAAAGATAGTAGTCATGACCCTCATGTAGGTGGCCCCAACGTTCTTTAGGCCGAACGACATTATCTTGTAACAGTATACCCCCAGGGTGTAATGAAAGCAGTTTTCTCAGCGTCCTCCTCGTCCATCCAAATCTAATGGTAACCGACAAAACAATCTACAAAGAACTAGAGTTCATATCTGGCACAACTGTCGATTAAGATCTGTATGTTTGGAAGTGGGAAATCATCCTTTGGGCTGGCTCTGTTGAGATCACGATAATCGACATAGATTCTAACATTCCCGTCCTTCTTCAAAACTGGCACGATGTTGGCTAACCAGGTTGTGTATTCCACCACCCTGAGGACCTTGGCCTTAATTTGCTTAATAACTTCCTCCTTGATTTTCAGACTCATATCAAGCTTGAATTTCCTGAGTTTCTGCTTCACTGGGGGACACATTGGGTTTGTGGGCAACTTGTGGGCCACAATATATGTACTTAATCCGGACATTTCATCGTACGACCATGCGAAGATCTCCTCGTACTCTTTCAAGAACTATATGTACTCTTCTTTTTCTGACGGCGACAAGTGAATGCTGATGCGGGCCTCCTTGACAGTTTTGAAATCTCCTAAGTTGATTATTTCAGTCTCGTCCAGGTTGGCTTAGGCTTGTTCTCAAAGTCCTCTACTTCTCTGACAATTTCCTCTGGTATGACATCCTCTTATTCTGAATCACTATCCTTTTGTTGCATTGCATCATTACATGTCATAGTTGTCGGTTCATCGAGATAGGAAATAGTAATGTTGTATAGATAAAGATATGAGAGAGAAGTGGTAATGGTAATCATTAATTCATTGAAAGTGTCAAACAAATGCGATTTCTCAAAAACAACATTTTTGGAACATTGGAAATATTATTTAAAACAGAATGCCAAAAAGGGAAATCATTTTTATTTCAGAAATAAAATAAATAATGTTGTTCAACCTTGCTACCCTGGGACGCGTCGGGCCATGGATGGTCTGACAGTCCAATTCTTGTGGAATGATCCTCTCTCCACAGCTCTGATGGTAGGACCTTCCTCCTTCTCCTCTTCAAAAATTACACAACAATCCATGTCCTCATCTTCCAGGAATGGGTTCCTCAAGGCGGCAAATGCTTCTTCCTCCTCTGATCCCCACATGATGTCGGTCTGCTGGAAAGTTTGATTCAGGTGCGGTATAGGCTTCTCGAGCGGATAGTAAGGACTACACCATGGTGGTGACCAGTCTTGAAACTCTTGCCAAGTGTATTGATATCCTAGTCCAAAAGTGGTACCATTGTGCTTTAGCTGTATTGGTTTTGAGATACCCTGAAGATTTTTGCCAAGACCCTTACCGGGTTCATATCCTCTCCATGCTAGTATACTTTCTATCTTGCAACTCCACCACTTATATTTCGCGATCTCGTTGACCCTCTCGATATGATGATAAGTCTATCCACCAAGATTTCTTCTATTTTCAACCACC
Source organism: Nicotiana paniculata (assembly GCA_005239505.1). Lineage (NCBI taxonomy): Eukaryota > Viridiplantae > Streptophyta > Magnoliopsida > Solanales > Solanaceae > Nicotiana > Nicotiana paniculata. The sequence continues at coordinate 11,562 of ML312548.1, forward strand.
GGGATAGTCTGACAGGTGTAAATAGGGTTGCTCCCGTCTCCATGGATAATCACTTATTGGTGGTTCCACTCAAACTTCACTGCCTGAAGTAAAGTTGACGTTACAGCCCCAGAGGCATGTATCCAGGGTCGTCCCAACAACAAATTGTATGATGCAAATATATCCAGCACATGGAACTCGACATCAAACCATGTAGGCCCCATCTGTAGACAAAGATTGATCTATCTAATGGTAGCCCTCTGAGACCCGTCAAATGACTTCACATTCATAGTCCCTTCTCGTATTTCATACAGGCCTTTGCCCAACCTCTTCAGTGTTGTCAATGGGCAAATATTAATACTAGATCCCCCATCTATCAGAATTCTGGCAATGAAATTGTCCTCACATTGCACGGTAATGTGCAGTGCCTTGTTATGATTCAAAACCTCTGGTGGAAACTCATCCTAGTGGAAGGTGATATTGTGACTTTCCAACACCTATCCCACCATATTGGCCATTTCCCCGCCAGTGATGTTGTTAGGTACATATGCCTCACTTAACACCTTTAAGAGAGCATTCCTGTGCACTTCTAAATTCTGTAGCAGTGACAAGATAGATATCTGAGCAGGGGTATTGTTCAAATGATCGGTGACTGAATAATCCCTTGCTTGCACTTTCCTCCAAAGGTCATCCGGGCCTGTTTCAATAACGGGCGGTCTATTAGAAGCATGCTTACTGGATTCTCCCAAATGCTCTGGTGTATAGACTCTTCCTGTTCTGGTCATTCCTTGCGCAGTGTCGGATTCTTCTATTTTGATCTTTCCTCTTCTTCTTGCTTCGGCCACATAATCCCAGGGTATAGCCTTGGTGTCGAAAGGCGATGTGGTTAACATTTCACTGTGAAAGGTGTGGCTACTTTCACTTCGAATGGAACATGCGCAGCTGCGGGGGGGGGGTGCTATCTCAACTTCAAATGCAATTGATGCAGCTACCTCAACCTCCACTGGCGGCTGTATTTGTACTATAATAGGATTGAGTGTGACTGCATGTTTCTTAGGATTGTCACCCTCTTTGATAAGTCCAAATGATCCCTCGGGATCCCATTCCTCATCGGTCTCTATCACATTGATATCTTCACCCCTATGATCTGGGAGGGGGTTGTTGCGGACGTTGGGTGTATCTTCTTTGGCCTGAATGACCTTATTATCAATCAAGGTCTGGATCTTATCCTTTAGTGTTCGGCACTCGTCAATGGTTTGCCCTTTCATGCCAGAAGTATATGCATAGGATTTATTTGGGTTAACCCATTGGGATGAATTCTCCATGGTCACAGCAGGGATAGGAGTGACGTAACCAGCAGCCTTCAGCCTTTCATACAGCTGGTCAATGGGTTCGGCAATGGCAGTGTATTATTTAGGTGGTCTGCGGTCAAAGTTAGGCTCAGGTCTTGGGTAGTTTTGACGAGTTGGAGGTGACTGAAAGTGAGAGGGTTGGGAATTATATGTGTGATAAATATTGGCTGGTTGGGAATATCTGAGAGGTGATGGTTGATATGTGGGTGGAGGTGCTTGGTATGTAAGTGGGGAGGTTTGATATACAAGTGGAGTTTTGGGTCCTTGGGTGACCATTACTGTTCTCGCATCTTTCTTCTTCGATATACCCCTGACTGCTTTATTTGTGGCCTGCAATGCCTCAAAGTTTGTCACCATACCTCTTTTAATGCCCTCTCAATCCTTTCTCTGAATTTGATGATATTGGAGAACTTATGGTTTTCAATAACCATCAATATTTCATAGTACTGTGGATCTTGTGCTCTGACGAAGAACTTGTTCAGCTGTTCCTTGTCCAATGTCGGCCTAACTTTGGCTGCTTCTAACCTCCAATGAGTGGCATACTCGCGGAAGGTCTCAGTGGTCTTCTTCTTTAAGTTCTGAATGTAGAAGACATCCGGCGCAGTCTCTGTGTTAAACCTGAATCTGTCCATGAAGTCAGACGTCATACTCACCCAGTTGGCCCACTTCTTAGGATCCTTGTTGATGTACCAGGATAAAGCATCTCCTGTAATACTCCTCATGAAAAGATTCATTCGGATCCTTTCATCCTTTGCGAACCCTACAAGCTTGTCACACTAAGTCCTCAGATGAACCCTGGGATCACCTGTTCCGTCAAACATTTTGAACTTGGGAGGTTTGTAACTCTCCGGCAGTTCTTCATCTGGTTGTATGCATAGGTCTTCATAGTTCAGACCTTCTATCCAATTGCCTCCTTCGACACTTTGAACCCGACTTGTCAACTTCTTGAGCTCTTCAGTCAGGTTCTTAATGAGCAGGTCTTTCTCAGTGGATTCTGGTGTATAGGATACGGGCTGAGTGGAGTGAGGTAGGGTTTCCACGTATATAGGATTGTTTTGGTGACCGGGAGTTTGGGTATAATGGTGATCATTGGTGGAGTTCTGGGGTTCGGGAATGATTTGTGGGGCATTTTATGGAGTATGGTAGGTGTTTCGCTGATATTGTGAAGGGATAGTTTGATTCTGTGAAGGGGTTGTGTAATGGTGAGGTGCAGGAGGATTTTGTAGGCGCTTGTTGGGTGTGTATTGCGGTGGTGCGGGGTTCTTCGTGTTTGAATGGTTGACATTTGGGATATTGAGTGTGAGTGATAGATTCGCTAAGCTCCAGACCTGCTCGAGCTTACCCTGGAGTTCTAGTATTTTTTGCTCAAGTCGTGATACCACATCATTTGGGGCATGAATACCTCAGCCATCAGAAGCTTCTGCATGTTCAACATGTGTGTTGTTGTCTTTTCTGGTGCCGTTCAAATCATCCATCTTTGCTTTCCCTTTGCCTTTTGGTGGACTTGGAGGAGGAGAAGGTGTAGGGCCCCTGGATCTAGTATGATAAGCTGGCGATGCCAGTATGCATGAACCAACCTTTGGGGAATGGGAATAATCATAAGAAAGAAAGAAAAATAAAAGGTAGCCAAGTCAGTAAGAGTTCTAAAAAGAGTATTTGCGGTATTTAAACACACATTGCAGGAAGGTAAATTCGCGTCCTATTTTGGGAGCCTCGTTGTGCTCGAGGTAGGCCTAGCGACAAGTTGTTTTGGAGAACTTAGATGCCAATAAATGCCTCATTTCATTAATATAAAAAACAGACGAATCCCAAAATGACACTAGGATAATAAAAGATAAGTCACTATTGGCACTTGGCCTTATTACATTTAGAAAAGCAAATAAATCGAATCTACTTGGTCCCAGAAGGAACTTCCCCAGGTTTGATCTTTCTGACTCCATCAATCAGGTCACCTAGTTCGCGCATGCACAACAACAGGTATACTCTTGCTAGATGTCCTCCCTCGCCTCCTTCAACATTCTTGCAGTTAGTGATTCTTCCTTGGCTTTTATCCTAGCTCCATCAAGCCCTGCTCCACATATTCTACCCTTTCATTGGAGGTGATAGCCATTTCCCTCCATTCCCTGATTAATCTCTTGCATGTCTCGTGTATCTCTTAATGTTCGGCCTCGGAGTCATGAATCCTCTTGCGCAACTTTTTGTACTTTACTTGGGTTTCTACATCTTCGTCTATGACCATGTTTCCTCGACCAATTCCTGGCTCAACTTTCCCAGCTAAGTTGTCCTCCAACCATGCCGGGTAAAAGGGTGCATGCCCCGCATGATACCTGTCTGGATCGATGGTGTCCTTCTCCACAATAATCTTTGAGTGCCACATATGCTGAGCTTGACACTTGTAAGGGATGTCGTCATCCTGAAAATCCGCCCGAAATGACTTATCTTTACGACTCGCGGTATGATCTTCTTCCTGCCTGCCCACCTCATAACCCTGATGGGAACATAAGGGTAAATTCCCCTTAACCCGATCAACACTAAGTGAGGAGCGTCCCTTAACCTGATGATGAACTCGTCAGTAGGGAACCATTCAAACATCTACTGAACCTGATCCTCAGTCAAATTGTCGAAGAACTCCACCCATTCCTTAGCACTCTCTGGTTTAGCGAACCTGTCCGGAATATAAGTCATCTGTTTAGGGTGATGGAAGGTAATATGGTCATTCCACGCCCTTCGTGGAAACTCCTGGCGATATTGACCCTTTTGGAGATGCTCCATTAACTACAACTGCAGTAGCAAATTGCAACCCTCGAAATGTTTGGAGCCTTTCTGGCAGTGGTCCAAGGCCCGGTAGATATCAGCTATAATCATAGGGACTATGGTGTATGTATGTCCCTCGATTCCTTCCATTAGAGTCTTGGTGACCATAGCCAGTCTAGTGTGAATTCTTTCCCTTTTCGTTGGGAACACTATTATACCCAAGAAGCAAACAATGAACACGAAAACTCTGCGGTGAATATGACCCACGGAGGTAATGGAAAAATCATCGTGGAAAATACGGTAGGACTTGCTATGACCGTATCTCTCATACAAGTAGTCAAATGTATATAAGATCTCTTTAAGCATTCCAAATCGACGTTCTTTTTTAGACCCATCATTTTTAGAAATCCCCTACCAGTGCTTTTTTCGGTACCAATAGCCCAGGGCTGTCCCAAGGTAGCCCAGCAAATCCCCCGATTTCTTCTAGGAGTGTGGTCATTTCTATATCCCTGAAGCGAAACAATGATCTTTCACGATCCTAGAACATGGTTGCCGCTTCTATCAACATGGTTGGATGTCTAATAGAGAAGGCAAATTTCCCAGGACCTTCTTCACATGTTTTTTTTCACTTGAGGAAAGATCTTCCCACCAGTCTAGTAGCAGTGGCGGTATACTATGGACCATGCCGAACCTGGGGACCTCGTGCCTCATTTTCTGCAAAACAGATAAGGTTAGACCCTTTCCCCCCTCCAGATTCGACTATTTATATATCCATGATTAGCATATTGGCATTTAGTTCTCCAAAAAATTAATGCACAAAACGTGGTTGTTGTATTGGTAAAAAAGAGTTTCACACGTAAGCCAGCTTTTAACAACTCAGCTAGTCACGTGGACACGGGAAAACACGATAGCTGGAAATAACTCTTTGAAGAGGTACGGTACAAAGAGACACGGTTCAGTAAACCCACGAACTTATCAGCCACGGGAAGTCCAATTTGATCAAAACGGGAGATAGGCACGGTCAGAATGAATCTAGACAAAGCTACGGGCAGATTCACGAACCCACAGTTGATTACTCGAACGTTATGTAACTGAACCCCTATTTACCATTATCCTTTGTAATGTCTCATTAATGTCATAATTAGCCATTAATGAGTAATCATAGCAGCAGTCGTACATTATAAGAATCCCCTATATAAGGGAGGGGAATACAGCTTGTAAAGGCATCTGATTCTCGAAATACAATCAACTACGATCTTTTATTTCTGTAATATTGTCTATTATTCATTTTTCCATTATCTTGATTATCAGTAACCCGTATTCATCTTAAAAATAAGCTTTAGTCAAAGGGTCTAATTCTTTGGTTAAACAAATTGGTTCCGTTACCGGGAATCTGATAATCTTTGTTTACTTTCCAAGTGATATCCTTTGAATTATGTCAAACCCCAACGACAACAGCCAGCAAAGAAGTGGAACCCCAGTTCCATCACCTTCAGGAACCCCACGTGGTTCAAGGGAACAATCCCCAGAAAGATCCAATAACAGCCATGGTAATAATGATCAAATTGTGGAACAAGATCATGTAAAGCAAATGATTTCATAGTATGTGAGCCAAGCTTTGCAGGAATTTGCGAGAGGATTACCAGCAGCGTTGCCTACACCACCAACGCCACCCCCAATAACACCGTCACCATGGAAAATCCTCAATCTGGGTTGGCAAACTCAGGAAGAGGAGATACTCCTAATGAATATCTCGAAACGAGACCAGGTATATCTAATAACTCAGAATTACAAAATTTACTGTTAACCATGCAGAAACAGATGAAGGAGCAGAACAATCACATCGAACAAATTCCTAGTGTACCACATGTTATCAAAGGCATCGATGTTGATAGATATTCTCAACAACCGTGGAAGCCTAGTGCGGCACCTTTGCCTATACCCAAGAAGTTTAAAATGCCTGACGTTCCCAAATATGATGGAACAACTGACCCACGCGACCATGTGACTGCTTTCACAACTAGGATAAAAGGCAACGACTTAACAAAACAAGAGATTGAATCAGTCCTTGTCAAAAAATTTAGGGAAACACTTACCAAAGGGGCTCTAACCTGGTATTCTCTTCTCCCTGAAAATTCTATTGACTCGTTTGCTGAGCTTGTAGATTCATTTATAAAATCACACTCTGGTGCACAAAAAGTTGAGAAAAGAATGGAATACATATTCAAAATAAAACAAGGAGACACGGAACTACTCCGTGAGTTTGTAGATAGGCTTCAACGAGAAAGAATGAAGTTACCCAGGGTGCCTGATAATTGGGCAGCCGTGGTTGCAAGCAATTTGAACGATAAAAGCTCAGAAGCCACTAGGCGACTTAAGGAGAATCTAAGAGAATTCCCCGCCACAACATGGAACGATGTATATAACAGGTACAATACTAAACTCAGAATAGAAGAAGATATCATTGCTCGTTCGAGAGATGAAGATCATTCCAGATCCAGACGACCTGAATCAGATAGAAGATCAGGTAAAAATAGGTACGATCCTTACTTAGGACCCTCGGGACGCGATATCCGCCCCAGGTTCGAAAACACTAGGTCGGACTATAGACTACAAGGAAGATATGTAATCTCATCCTTATCTAGATCTATAAAAGATCGAGATGAACGACCTAGAGGTAGTACTCAAATTGGGGATCATACCTTTAACGTAAGTACTACTGGACTTGTCTCTATGTTGAAGAACATGGGAGACAAGGTCAAATGGCCCAAAGAGATGTGGTCAAATCCAAGTAGAAGAAACCCAGATCACTGGTGTGAATTTCACAACGATCATGGGCATAAAACTGCGGATTGAAGATTTCTACAAGGAGAAGTAGAAAATTTGTTAAAACAAGGCTATTTAACTGAATTATTTAGTGATAAAGGTAAACAGGCATACATGAGGAACATGCAGGAGCCCCCAAAGCCTCCATCTCCAAACGAACTGTTAACATAATACACGGCGGTGAAGAAGTAAACGGAGTGATTTGCAAAACAACCACAAAGTTCACAATTACACACGGGAAATGTGCTCGTGGAGAGGACGATATAACCTTCGATGATGCAGATAGTAGCAACATAATGCTTCCTCACAATGATGCTCTGGTAATATCTCTACTTATTCATGACACTAACGTGAAAAGAGTGTTGATTGATCCAGGTAGTTCAGTTAATGTCATTTTGCTAAGAGTCGTGGAATAAATGCTACTGGGGAATCGAGTAATCCCAAAAGCACGAGCCATATCCGGGTTTGATAACTCTACGGTTATAACAAAAGGAGAAATTGAGCTTAACACCTATGCTGGGGGGGTGATCACAAAAGCCAGGTTCCAAGTAATCGATACTCACATGGCTTATAACGTGATCATTGGAAGGCCATGGATCCATGACATGAAAGTGATACCCTCCACATTGCATCAGGTAATTAAATTTCCCTCTGAATGGGGGATTCAACGAATCAAAGGAGATCAACAGACCGCAAAAAATATAAATTATGTGGTACACTACAGCAAGAAAATATAAGTGGAAGAATTATGAGATAAGGAAATCTCCCAAACAGGTAACACCGCCCAAACAGACATGAAAAAAATTACTTCCCAAATAGGTAAGGAAGATATTATTGCTGAAACAGGCACGAAAGAAAATACTTACGAGCATAAGAGTAAATTTACCACGGAAGGAGTATTATCCCACACAGATGCGGATTCCAAACCGGACGTCATTCATGAACTGGAAGATGAGCACATCAAAACAACTACGGAGGAGCTTGAAGCTATTCCGTTATCTGAACAAAAACCTGAGCAAAAAGTGTATATAGGCACGAGGCTAAGCCCCACTCGAAGAGGTAAGTTAATTGATTATTTAAAGGCTAACGCAGACTGTTTTGCGTGGTCCCACTCAGATATGACATGCATCCCACCAGAAGTGATGACTCATAAACTAAATGAAGATCTATCATTCATACNAAAACACCGTGGTAATACCTAAAAAGAATGGCAAGTGGAGAGTATGCGTAGATTATACTAATTTAAACAAAGCATGCCCCAAAGATTCATTCTCATTGCCTCATATAGATCAAATGATTGATGCTACCGCAGGTCATGAACTATTAAGCTTTCTAGATGCATATTCTGGTTATAATCCGATTAAAATGGATCCTTTAGACGAGTAAAAAACCTTATTTATCACGAATAGGGGAACTTATTGTTATAAAGTCATGCCTTTTGGCCTAAANCCAGCACCTATCTACTGCTTTTAATATTTTACGCAGGTATAATATGAAGTTGAATCCAGAGAAATGCGCTTTTGGAGTGCAATCAGGAAAAATTTTGGATTTCCTTGTATCAAACAGAGGAATAGAGTTCTCAAAAAATAGAATCAGTTCGAATGGAACTGATTGGACTGAAGACTGTCAGCAAGCCCTCAAGAACCTGAAGATTTATCTATCGAAACCACCACTGCTTTCAAAGCCAAAAGAAGGGGACAGATTGTACATCTACCTGGCTGTCTCAGAAATTGCTGCAAGTGCAGTATTGGTAAGAGAAGAAAAAGGTAAACAATCGCCTATCTATTATGTAAGTAAAACTTTTCTAGATGCTGAGACTAGATATCCACATCTGGAAAAGTTAACTTTAGCTTTAATAATGGCATCTAGAAAATTACGACCCTATTTTTAATGCCACCCAATCATTG
>ML312551.1:0-10646 GCA_005239505.1 Nicotiana paniculata
AGAGGCTTGCTGGGACGCCACGGGGCGCGTCCAAGGGGTCATGGGAAAGCCGCCCATGACATCCGTATGCATTGATATAACTTGAACGTGATATCATTTGTAGATTCTTTTAAGTTAGTGTGTTACAGAAAACTGGGCGTAACCTAATCAAATTATCGTACACATCCATAAATACTATATATACTAATTAATAACCCTATTTGACCCAGTTTATCAAGAGGTCAAAAAGTGGCTTTTTTTTCAAAAGCACTTTTTTCTAACTTGAAGTATTTGACTGCTTTTTTTGGGAAGCAGAAAAAATATTTTTTCCCAAAAGCAGAAGCAGAAGCAGTTTTGACTTTTCTTCTTACCAAATATATCCTTAACAAAATATAGTATATACCAAAATAATCGTTAAACCGAATACTTAGGATATTAATGTATAAATATTTCTTATCATTTTTAGGATAGATTTTTAATATATATAGTGACTTTAGGGGTGAATGCTTATATATTTGTTGAATGATTTTTAATATATATAACTTATATTAAAAGAATTAAGTACTTTTAAATTTTATTTTCATATTTTACTTAAATAAAATGAAAAAAATTAATTATTGTCTATAATAATAAATTTTTAAGATTATTTATTTATTTATTTATAATATTAACTATTAAGTAAATCTATTCATGTTCTTATTTGTAATTTGATACTTAAAAGCACCTTCTGAAAAGTTTGCCAAACACAATATGTTCAAAAGTATTTTTCAGAGTGATTAGTTAAACATAAACTACTTCTCTTCAAAAGTACTTTTTTCAAAAGTATTTTAAAAAAAAATACTTTTCAAAATAAGCTGATTTTTCCAGCACGACAAAACATGCTAGAAGTACCATTGTTGTCTCATAATGGTATGGCGGAAGTTTTATGTATAAACTTAGTTCTTTGCCCCTCCCCCTTCTCCCTATTCCCAAAGTTAAATAAAAATTTAAAAAAAAATAAAATATATATATATATATATAATCAAGTACCCGAGTGAAGGCAAGATGATTCGAATAATTCAATGTTTAACTCGGTCTAATTTTGAGTGTTTTTAGATAGAAAAGGTGGTAAGAGTTTTGCATTGTTGTCTCCTTTTGTGTGAATTAATTGTAACCTAGGGAGTCAGCCCATTTAAAAAAATAGGTAGGTTGGAAGAAGAAATTAATTCTTCAGTTGATTTAGAATTTGTCAATTAAACAAATTCGTGAATTTTCCTTTTTCAAGCCTACTCTTGTGGCTTAGTGCAAGGTACGTTAAATGTCTTCCTTGTAGTTGCAAGTTCTATTGCACATTTTGTTTTCTCTCTCGAGTGAGATGGTTCCTAAGAGAAGGGAGAGAATAAAAGGAGAAGGAATTTCGTAAAATTTGAACAAAATAATGCACAAAACAGTTGTTGAATAGTCTGAAAGTATGACAAACATCTCAATTCAAAATAGAAACTCTCACGCGGAGTTTTTTTTTATTAGAAGGTGGCCACTTGTATTTTTACACTATGCCAAAAAAGCAAAAAACATCTCAACATATATATCCCCTACAATGAGAGATATTTGGTTCCCCCACTATCTTTTAAATTCCAATTAAAATATGTTTCCCAATTTAACCAAATAAAACAAGAAAATCATTCAAGATATAGGAGGAAAATGTTGGAATAAAGAATAGTCTGTTGTTGAGGATGTTGGTTAGATGTTATGGCCATGGGAAAATGATATGAAGATGCTATCAAATACATGATACAACAAAACCAAACAAAACATTTATATCACATCACCATTAACAAACTGAATAAAGATATCGAGAAACATAGTAAGTAGAATTTCCAGGGACAGGTGGGAAATTTTCTCTTCATCATTCGGTCCACCTCCTTATATTTATGGAACACCTTTATGGCTCTACTTCCACATTTCAAACCTAGTTTGCATTTTTTTAATTATTCTTTTCCCACTAGTTTTTTTTAATGGTACTACTCGGATTAATAATTTACTAGGTACTTTATTCATCAAGGTGTTAAGCAAATTAAAATAGATTACTACCTAGTTCTTTCTCTCTTTTGAGATACGAATTCTAATTTTTTAAATTTGCACATACTTCATTAATCATTAGTTCACACCCTTCGTAGGTACATTCTTTTTCCGCTAATTTCGTTAGAGAAAAGTGTGAAAAGAAATTTCATGACTTCTTTTCAAGTCTTTAGAAACCAAATATGATTAGACAAGAGTTGCTTCAAGTTTGTCGTTTAGATTTTTTCGAAAAGTTAAAAGTTACATCAAAATATTAAAAGAAAATCATAATTTTTATGAAACAAACACCACGACTAAGAGCCCATTTGGGCAAGCTGCCAAAACTGCTTATTTTGAAAAGTACTTTTCTTCAGAAGTACTTTTGAAAAAAAAAATTGTGCTTGACCAATTCATTTAAAAAGTACATTTTGCAATATTGATAAACAAATTGTGTTTGATCGATCTTTCTAAAAAGTTCTTTTGAGTGTCAAATTATCAAAAAGGAAAGTATCAAGGTCTTATAATTATTTTAAAGAGAAAAATAAAAGACTTTTATTATTTTTATTTAATTTTATTAAAATATAGAATATAAATTAAACATATATATTAAATATTGAAATCAATATAACATATATAATTATACCAAAGCATATAATATTATCTAGTATAATTACTTATTATTTAATGATGATTTAAATAATCAAGATACATTATTCAGTATGAATTAGAAGTTTATTCCACAAATTACTATGTATTGATAATCAACCATGAAATAATAAGCAAAGTCACTCACACATGATAACAGTTCTCAATAATTTCATCTTTAATTCTATATGATAACGGTTCTCAATAATTTCATCTTTAATTCTGTCACACAATATCTCTATATTAGTAGAAAACTTGTCTTACATTTCTAAAAGAATACCAGAAAGCTCATCTCCTTCCTCAATATCTACAGTAATGTCTTCATTAGCATAATAGTTGAATTCCTTATCATGGTAGAAGAATTTTGTCGGATAAAATTTAATATAACTATGGTAGTTGTAACAAGATATTTCTGAGTGTCAAACTTAAAATATGCCATTTGAGCGTAATATAGAAATAATTTTAAATATATAAAAAAATATTATTTTCGTAAAAAATAATAGTTAAGTATGTTTAAATTCAAATTCAAAAAGAGTAACTAATTATTAACAATACATAATGCATAATTTAATTTTTTTAAAATTTAAATTAAAAAAAGAAACTAATTATTACCTAACCTAACTAACTTTGTCCTGAATTGCCAAGTGACAATTGTGAGTCTGCCATTTGGCTTAGTGTGGATGTCTTTTCTTCTTCTTTTAATAATATATAAATTATGCGATGTAATTATAAATTTATTACCTATTTGTAGGTAATTTTCACAAATCAAATTTGATAACAGTTTTAAAGATCGGGGAATTATTAGCCTATAAGAGAAGAAATTATAATTGATTATTTGTAAGAAGAGAACTGATAATTCAAAGAAGGATGTAGATAATTTGTTTTAGTGTGAGAAAAGATGAAGATAATTTGGAAAGTTATAAGATATTACACAAAGAAAAAATAAAAAAATAAAAAAGGTCAATAAAAAATTTGGAAAGTTACATTATAATTCATGTATATGATATCTTTAAATTTAAAAGAATGACAGAAATTTGAAACAAAAAAAAAACTTAAATCAATAAGGAATAATTTGGAAACTATAAATTTATAGTAAGGATAGTTTTGTCTTGAATAGATTAATTTTCTGTTTCTGCTTCTACTTCTTGGAAGAAGCTAGAATTTTCTATTTCCTTCGGATAGCAGAAAAACTGCTTCTGCTGCTGGCCAAAAGTACTTCTCCGTCTTAAACAAACAATTTCAATTTTTAAAAAAGTACTTTTTTGAGGGAAAAAAAAAATACTTTTGACCTCCTAGAACCTTGACCAAACATGCTCTAACCATGTGATAGATAAGTTGAGATGTTTGTGATTTTTTTTTTTGGAAGTAAAAGAATATAAAAAGAAATTGACAAGCACATCTGTGAATGAATATGTTGCTATTTGATGCAAAAAGATCAAAGGCACTTTTGCATTTAATTCCGTTTATATTTAAATTGAATTGGCTGGACTCAGGTAAAAAAGAATCTAGTAAAGTGGTGTTAATTAATTTAGAAATTCTTTTCTGCAGCAAGGGAAAAGTGAAAAAAGATCCTACTACTTACTATTTATGTATTATCCCAATTAAGATGCCCAAATAGTAAGTTTAACACTCAACTTGTAAAGTGAGTTTTTGTTAACTCACAACTAGACACGTGTCTACTGCAGTTTGTAATTTATTCTAAACTACTCTATTATCCTGTTCTCACAAGTCACACACACATATTGAACGAAAGGCAGAAGTAGGAAAAATATTGTGCATTAAGATTAGGTGATATAACAATAACAGTATAGGTAAAGATACACGGATAACATTTTTTTTTCCTTTAGACATATTAGTATCTCATTATTTCTTGGTAGGACTTTCGGTCGAAGAGTAGAGGCAGACCTATGACTTAGGTTAAGGGGTTATCGGGTCCCATAAATTTCGACAGAAATATTTTATATATATATATATATGTTGTGTGTGTGTGTATATATATATTTGGAAAATATTCTTAACGCTAAAAGCTTTTAGGGGTCACTGTTTGAACAGAATATTGCGCCCCGTTGCATTAAATCACTGGGTCCGCCTCTATCGAGGAGGAAGGAAAATTACGAATATAAAGTAGATTCTTGGATTCTATATATGTTTGTTAGTCAAGTCTTTTTAATGTGCATGCCGAGCATTAATATAATCACCTTGACTTTACACTAATTTCCCAATATTTAGGGTGACAAATTTAGAAAATCCAGATATTTGGCGCTGCACCAAATAATGCGGGACGTATGTTTAGGGGTTGACTAAATCCACAGATATCCAATATTCTTAGATTGAGGGACTGAACTAAGGGCAAAAGAAGGTTCGTATTTCTTTGCTTACATTGTCTATATAATGTAATATTTTTTTTTAATCATATATATGTTTAATTTGTTTTGAATTGTCTTGGTAAAAATGATGTCTTTGTTATTGACTAAGTTTGTATTAATCTATTTAATTTAGGTGTCCTAATTTTTTTTTGGTCAGTAATGTAGTAGGAAGGTAGTGGGATCATTGATCAATAATTTGCAACTAGGTGACATGATATGATGTTTAGGAGTTGCGTGAAAGAGTTGATATGGGAATAGGATAGACTCGGATTGGGATTTAATAATTTTCTAGTCAAAACCTTGTTTCCACGAATCCTAGAAATAATGGAAGGTCAACATCTTTATGTCATGTTCAAAAATAAAAAATTAAAAAAATTCTCAAAGTCGTAAAGGCTAATTTTCATCCAAGCGAGTAGGGCCTAGTAAAATTTTGTAAAAATGATTTCCCTTTTGATAATAGATCAAATTTTTTATCTAACACTTGCATGTCCTATTCAAAAGATAAAAACAAAAAACAAAATCGGAGTGTTGGGGTTTGATTTTTGCAAAAAGAATAATGATAAATGCCCTAAAACATCTTAAAATCGTTATTTTTTTATAAATTAAAAAAATTATCTTTATTTGTTACTAATCATATTTCCGAATTTAAAAAACAATCTTCTATACAAAACACAAAAAATTTAGAGGTGTATTGATAGTACATCAAAGTTTTTATCTAACACTTGCATGCCCTATTCAAAATAAAAACAAAAATAAAATTGGAGTGTTGGGATTTGATTTTTGGAAAAAGAATAATGATGAATGCCCAAAACATCTTAAAAGCCTTACTTTTTCCGAATTGATAAATTATCTTTATTTGTTACTAATCATGTTTGTGAATTAAAAAAAACTTTTTAATTAATTACAAAACACAAAATACAGTTGGAGGAAGAATGGAGAAGGGGCTAAATGAAAGAAATTGAAGGCGCAGCTATGAAGAACTGAAACCAACAGAATGAAGAATTGGAGAAAATTTGTGTGTATTCATTCAATCGTTTGTACATGTATATATATATATATAATTGAGTATTGAATAAAAGAATAGCAAAACAAAAATAATAATTACACTTATCCTATTTTTACTTGTCTAATTGTAATAGAAAAATTCTATCCTAACTAACGAAATTCCTTCACGTGCTATTCTGGTGAAGTAAGAAGCTTCTACCATTAAATAAATCAAGGGTCCAGATTTGATCTACTAGGAAGTTGATGTGTGGCTGTGATTAACTGTGTCAACCTTATTCAAATAAAGAATAGCCGACACAGATCCTAGGTTATATCGAAATAAACCTAGTCTGGTTGGTCTTCCTTCTCCCTTTCTCTTCTCTCCTGTTCAGACCTCAAATTTTCATTGATGACCAAATTGAGCTGGGGTTTTAACTTTCTAACATCCCTCCTCAGTGGAGCTTCCTCTCTAGGTACAAAAACGGGGGAGTTGGTTAGGTTTTTTGGAGGACTAGTGTAAGGAACAAAAGAAACAGGGTCATGAGAAGTATGTGTGGTGTAGGGATAAGAAGAATTAGGTTGAAGAGAAGGTGATGGTAGTGAGGTTGGATTGTGATAATTCATACCTTCTAAACATGGTGTTTCTGCTGGTATATGTTGAGGGTAGTTGATTCCAAAGAAAGAGAGGAATTTGAAAATATAGGGTTGTAGTAGGTTTAACTTTAGCAAAAGGAAAATGTGATTCAAAGAATTTGACATCTCTGGAAACAAAGATCCTCTTAGTTTCCAATTCTAATAATTTGTATCTTTTTTGATTCAAAGGATATCCAATCAACACACAAGTTGTTTCTCTCCCATCAAACTTGCTTCTTCCTTGTGTTAAAGTAAAAGCATAGAATAAACACCCAAAGTTCCTCAAATATTCATATTTAGGCTTCTGTTGAAAAAGGACTAAATGGAGTCTTACCATTCAGTGTTCTGGAGGGCAGTCTATTTATGATGTGTGTTGGAGTCAAAATAGATTCTCCCCAATATGTTATAGGTAGTCTGGAATGGAACATTAATTCCCTTGCTACTTCTAGGAGATGTATGTGCTTCCTCTCAGCAATTTCATTTTGTTGAGGAGTACCAACACAAGATAACTGATGTATGATCCCTTCTAATGCAAGAAAAGCTGCTTCTTGTGTCCCCTTTATCAATTCCAAAGCATTGTCAGATCTTATCATCTTAACCTTTACATTGAACTGTCTCTCTACCATAGTTAGGAAACTTTTAAGCATAGGAAAAGCATTGCTTTTAGCACTCAACAAGAAAGTCCAGGTTCCTCTACTGTAGTCATCAATAATAGTGAGGAAATATTTGAAACCATTATAAGTGCTAGGTTTTTAAAGTCCCCAGGTGTCAATATGTACAATATAAAAAATATGCTTGGATTTTATGCTACTGATGGAAAAAGGATTCATAGCCTGTTTAGCCTTAGGACAAATATCACAAATAAAATCAGAATTGGAACCACAATGAAAGAAATATAAATGTTTCATTACTTAAATTGGAACATGACCCAACCTTTCATGCCAAAGCTTTACATCAGGTATCACATTAACATGAACTGGTTTTGAACCTAAAACAGACTTAAAATTGGAATTTCTTCCTTTTGAAAATGGAATTACATCATTTATAAGCATACTTCTAGACTTGAAACTAGTGGATTCTAACAAGTAGAGACCTTCTCTAACTTCACCAAAAACTTAAGGACTCCTCATTGAAAGGTCCTGCAACAGACATGCACTAGATGTAAGTAGAACATCATACTTGAATTGAACACAGAATTTATAAACAGATAATAAATTATATTTAAAATCTGGCACATGAAGGACATTAGTTAAGACATGACCTGGCAGAATGGAGATATACCCTATATGAATAACATTTACCTTGAAAGAGTTAGGTAAACTGATGTTCAAAAGTACAGGGAGTGGAATTAGAAACAAGAAAAAATTAGGGTCAAAGCACATATATTCTGATGCTTCAGAATTAATTATCCAAGTATTTGATTTCAAACTAGTAAACACTGATCCCGAGTATTTTAGAATAGTACCAGCTACAACATTGACATTAATTCCTGAGCTTCCTGTTTGTGCTGATTTTGCCTGCTTATATATCTCCATCATCTCCGCAATTTGTTCTTTGCTAAATTGTTGTCCAAAACTGCTGTTGTTGTTCTCAATATTCTGTCCTGTTGCAATCTCTTCCTCATGTGTTGTTGCCACATTTGCCTTGACATGATTCTGATAAGTTTTTGGGTTAGTGAACTCAAAATCATCTGGGAATCCAATTAGTCTGTAACAGTCCTCTTGTATATGTCCTATCTTTTCACAATAGGTACAAGATAGATTAGGATTATATTTCTTCTTTTCTTTGAATTTTTGTCGTGGCCTTGCAACCTTTTGAGCTGGATTGTTGAACTTTTGAGTAGTCACTGTTCCTCTAGGGGTCTGATTTCTGAACCTTTAATTATTCATTCCTTGTCCTGCTACCATGAAAGCTGCAAAGTCAGCAAAATTTGTGCATTTAGTTATTTTCCTTGTCTAGTAACAATGAAAGAGGCAGAATCTGAGCTTAAATGTGCATTTGCATATATTTCCCTTTGATTGTCATCCTGCAAAAGCAGTGAATATGCAACGTCCATACTAGGTAAAGGACCATCATAAGAATGTTTCCTCTAACTTGTGTATATATATCATTCAACCCCATCAAAAATTGAATCAACCTTTGGTCTTCCAAAGACTTAGCGAGCTTTGCTTTTCCCTCACGCACACAAACACATGAACACGTTATGACTATATTTAGTGCATCTAATTCATCCCACAATCTCTTAAGTTTGGTGAAATATCCAGCGATATCACTGTTACCTTGCACTAAGCTTGACAACTCCTTTTGCACGTGGAAAAGTTTGGCACCGTTTGATTTGCCAAATCTCCGCTCCAAGCTGTCCCAGAGTTCCTTAGCTGTCTTTGAGTATATGAAACTGTCAGCAATCTCTTTTGACAGTGCATTTAGAATCCAGGATGTAACCATGTCGTTGACACAACTCCGCTGCTCACATTCAGTAGAGTTCAGATCTGGAGCTTTGCAAGCTCCATTGATGAATCCAAGCTTCTTTTTGGCTGATAATGATAGAATAATAGATCTCTTCCATCCTGGATAACCTCTTCCATCAAACACAATGTTGACTAGAGTAATTCCAGGTGAATCAAAGTTGTTAAGATGATATGGGTGATTAATGTCATATCCTACTGCCTTAGCAGTGTTGCCTGTCTCTGCAACAACTGTTGGTTCATCAGAACTCGCCAGCTTCCTTCATTGGGTGTTGTAGGATAGAGTTTGATGATTGATAATTACTGATGGATCGAGCTTAAAGCTCTGATATCATGGAAGAATTTGAAGGTGCAACTATAAAGAACTGAAACCAACAAAATGAAGAATTGGAGAAAATTTCTGTGTATTCATTCAATCGTTTGTACATGTATACATATACAATTGAGTATTGAATAAAAGAATAAAAAAAGAAAAATACCAATTACACTTGTCCTATTTTTACTTGTTTAACTGTAACATCAAAACTCTATTCTAACTAACAATATTCCTTCACGTGTTATTTTGGTGAAGTAAGAAGCTTCTATCATTAAGTAAATCCAGGGTCCAGATTTAATCAATCAGGAAGTTGATGTGTGGTTGTGATTAACCGTGTCAACCTTCTCCAAATAAAGAATAGCCGACACAGATCTCAGGTTATATCGAAATAAACAATGGGGACCCTCTATTTTCGGCTCAGGTTGTTCAGACCTCAAATTTTCATTGATGACCAAATTGAGCTGGGGTTTTAACTTTCTAACACTAAACAATGGGGACCCTCTATTTTCGGCTTTAAAAACAGACACCTTATTTTCTAAAAAAAACAACATTATCTGATTCAAACGAACTTATTTTCATTTATGTAAATTGAAGGTTAGGACAGGGGCTAGTGGGCGATATTTCTACCCTCTTACTTACTTCTTAATTGCATTGTTAGGCTTTGAGATTAATGCTAAATTAGGTTTTGTAGACCACTTGATAATCGAATTAGTTAGCGCAAATTACGCATTTGGCCCGTCGGCAAAAGATAATTACATTTGTTAAACAAGTATATAGAAAATATACATTAATTGTGTAAATTTTATGTATATTATGTACTATATAAAAAAAATATATATATTGCTGACTATTATTTTTAGAGAAGCTATACTACGTAGTTTTTCCAATTAGCTACACCTTTAAAAGGTGGAATATGTGATGTATAATTTATTCAATTAGTATAGCATTAGGGGCAGTCCCACAATATTGTAAAAATTGCGCGGGGCACCCTATTTGGTCGTCCCCATTTAACCTATACCCGCTTTTTTAAAAACTTTTAACTTGTACCCACTTTTTAAATAACTTCAGCTCCCCTTTCCCTCTCTGAGCTGAAGTTTACCAGTTAAGCTGAAGTTCGCCAATTATAAAGACAAAACTTCAGCATACGGGGCTGAAGTTCCTCAGTTACAAAGAAAAAACTTCAGCTCTAGAGCTGAAATTCCCAAGTTATAAAGACAACAA
>ML312551.1:10802-21623 GCA_005239505.1 Nicotiana paniculata
GGAACTTCAGCCCCGTATGCTGAAGTTCCCCATTACAAAGACAAAAATTTCAGCTCTAGAGCTAAAGTTCTCCAGTGTAACTGGGGGAACTTCAGCCCCGTATGCTGAAGTTCCCCATTTACAAAGACCTATTTACTAGAGCTGAAGAACTTCAGCTCTTACTTCAGGCCCGTCTGCTAGAATGCTGAAGTTTTGCGTGATTGCCTTTGCTACCTCACTCCCGCATGCTGAAGTTATGCGCAAAAGCGGGTACGGATGCAAATTTTTTTACAAAGCGGATATAAGTTAAAACGTGGCACAAAAAGTAAGTAGGGATGCAAAAGCCCCCACAATATTGTACCGTGGTAATTAAGATGCAGGGTGTTATGCCTTTTGATCAGTGACAATATTAATATAAATATATAATTATAACTATGCCTCAATTTCAAAATAAGTCAGAATAGATTATAAAATTCGCACTTATAATATATCTTTGTTTAAGTCTATCTTAATTCAATACTGGTACAAAATAAAAAGTTGTACTTACAGGTATTGTAATTTACTACTAGCATATAAATTTCTTGCACGACTAAAAGATTCCTAAAAAATATTAAATCTAAAATAAACTCATTGAAATTACTGAAACTTAATCCCAACTAATTAATATCGCTCATCTAAGTCCTCTTTTTATTTACCGTATTATATTTTTCATTAGGTCTATATGAAACAAGAGATCGTAGGTTGTTTGATGATGTGGTAAAGGAATTGGTTATGGGCTTTTTTCACTTTCAGCCGACGCCAGAAACTATTTACATTCGATAGTTGAAAAAGTGTATAAAATTTGTACAATTTCAGTATATAACATAAAGAATGTGTAAATATACAAAAATATATATTTTTTGGCTATTATACTGAAAGAGCATATTCAATGATTTTCCATTCTTTTTTTTTTTGGGTGCAATTCCTACTAATGGGCTTAGCTTAAAATGAAAAGTCTTCTGGCCCAAATTAAAGCTTCGTGAAAGCAAGTAAAAATAGCATCTGCTAGCCAGTTTTCGAAATGGTCATTCAAAATTAGCCAGCGTTTGCCAAGTCAATGAAAAATAGCCATTATTTCGCTGCAACAGAGACCGCCAGTATAATATATTGGAGTTCGGTGCATCTGTGTATGAACTTCCAGCATATTATGCTGGAACTCCAACACGCGGAAAGTTCTAGCATAATATACTAGAGATGTGAGCATCTGTGTATGAGCTTTCATTATATTATACTGGACCGGTACACTTTGCTGAAACTCCGATATAATATATTGGAGTATTTTCTGAATTTTGAACAGTATTTTCGTTCAGATTTATCTTTACATGAAAAGTGACTAAATTTCGATTACTTTTGAAAGTGTGACTATTTTTGAATGGCCACTTGTAAATCTGGCTATTTTTAAATTTCTCAATGAAAGCAAAGCAATTTTCTAATCGATAAGTCACTGCTAGTAGTTTCTTGAGAAATATATATATATATATATATATATATTACACATTTTTTGGTTAGTAAATACACTTAAATTTGCAGACTGACCAATTTTATATTTTGCCCTATTTTCTTTGGAAAATAAGTTTCCTAAATCCTTTTTATGTTGGTCCAAAAGTCGAGCTTTTATGAGTCTTGTCTTTTGAAACTTCGTGGACAGTTTCATGGGCCCATCAGCACGGAGATTCTCTTCTATTCTAAGAAAGGAAAATTTTCGTGAAAATTATATTACTAAATATATATATAATTTATATATTACCCATTATGTTAATAGTATTTCTACAAAAAATAGACAATTTATTAAATAAAAAATTATTGTAGTTGTAAGCTTCCTTATTTAGGCGTGCTAATATTGGAGAATTAAAAATTCTTTCAAATAATTTCATTAAATAAGATTGTAACTGTAGGCTTTCTTATTTAGGCGCGCTAATATTGGGAATTCCTTAATTAATTGTCTGCTTTTAATGGATTCGATCTCATCTTTTTAAAATATTTAATTACTTGAAACTCAACTGAAAGAATAAAAATATACAAGTTGTTCTAGGCTGTCAACAATTACACCTAACGTAACAATATTGTAGATGCGTGTTAGTAAGAAAAGGGTGGATGATTTAGTACTGTTTTGGACAAAAATATGTATCTAAAATGTGAAACATACATTTCAGGGGAAGCATGTCGAGTCCAAATATGTACCCAGTTTGTAGATAAATTGTAGATTATTTGTATTATGATTGTAGATGCCTTTTTTCTGTTTTCACAAATAAAAAATAATTAAAACTTTGACAAATCTTCTGCGAAAAACGCAATTATGTCATGCTATAATTGAATGAGAATTGGGATATTAAAATTCAATGTACCCAATTTGTAGATAAATTGTAGATTATTTGTATTCTGATTGTAGATACTTTGTTTTCTGTTTTCACAAATCAAAAACGACTAAAACTTCTACAAATCTTATGCAAAAAACGCAATTATGTCGAAAATCTCAATTATGCTACAATTGAATGAGAATTGGGAATATTAAAATTCAATGTACCCAATTTGTAGATAAATTGGAGAATATTTATATTCTGATTGTAGATTCTTTGTTTTCTGTTTTCACAAATCAAAAACGACTAAAACTTCTACAAATCTTCTGCAAAAAATGCAATTATGTTGAAAATCCCGATTATGCTACATTTAAATGAGAATTGGGATATTAAAATTCAATGTACCTAATTTGTAGATAAATTGTAGCTTATTTGTATTCTGATTGTAGATGCTTTGTTTTCTGTTTTTATAAATCAAAAACGACTAAAACTTCTACAAATCTTTTGCAAAAAACGCAGTTATGTCGAAAATCCCAATTATGCTACAATTCTGTGATTCTCCTATATACTCTTGTTATTCCTTACAAAACTGCTATGCTAAATATGGAATCCAAAAAAACATGATGAAGGGATAGATCTTCCTAAGCAAAATCCTCCCATTAACTATTACAAGAAAATTGACTTTTGCCAACAATTGAAGCATCAAAAGAAAAAGATAAAAAGATCTGTTTGAGCTCAGATATTGAGAATCAAACTCTGGGAGGTAAACCTTAATGTGAAGGAACCCGAAATCATAACTGTCACACCTCCTTTTTCCGCCAATGGGGATTAAGGGGTTTCCCAATTTAAGTGACAATTGAAACAGGATTATTTTATTTAAAATTCAGAGTTCGCCACTTGGAATAATTTATGGTGTCCCAAGTCACCGGTTTAAAATCCCGAATCGAGGAAAAATTGACTCTGTTTTACAGTCCACGAACACAGAAATCCGAGTAAGAAATTCTGTTAACCCGAGAAAAGGTGTTAGGCATTTTCGGGTTCCGTGATTTTAACACGGTCGCTCAACTATTATTATTGGCCTATTTATCTGATTTTAAAACATTGTTTGAAACCTACGTGCATTTATTCCTTTTAAATCGTTTTTAATAATCCAATTGTTATACAATTAATTATTTGGTTACACATTGCGAATCATGTCACGAGAACCGTACCCACGATCTACAACATGTTTATTTTACGAAACTTAAATTTGGGGCCGGGTCAAATAAATGTACCCCCGGATTTTAGTAGTTAAGCGTCACAACCACGTCACGGGAACTGTACTCGTAGCTATGACAATTATTTAATTAACGTGCCTAGAGCAAACTACGAGAGTTCAAGGCATTTTCCATACTAATTTTTGTATTTACTTGAGGGCCATAGTTTATAGGATTCTATTTGTGTATGGCGCACCTCAAATTATTCTTAAAGCAAACTAAAGATGCTCCTACTTGAATCTAATTCGAAATTAGGTATCACAATCACGTCACGGGAACCGTACCCGTAGTTGTAATAATTTATCTAATTGTGCCTAAAGCAAACCACTATGTTTGTGACTCTGTAGTCCTAAAATTGAGATTTCCAACTCATAAAAAAAAAAATGGCAGAATTATCAATTTCCATAACTAAGCATCTATAACATTTCCATAACCTAATGAACATAATACCGAACATTTAGTAGCCCACAAAATGAGTTTATAGAGGCCATAGTTTTCACTGCAACGAAATCAGTTCAAGTAAACAAATAAATATTCCTGGAGAAAACTACGGGAAAGTCATAAATTGTTTTAGGCAACATTTCACTAACAATGTCAACATAAATCTTATTCAAAATCGCGTATCTACAGTGAAGTACTTAAATGCCAAAGAGAAAAGAAAAATGAATGTTCCCAACAGAAACAATGGAATTGCGAGGTCGCGCCCTTGTTTTGTTTTGCGCGCATTGCGAATCACGCCAACATGTTTATTTATTATTGAATTGGGGGTCGAGTCACGCCAGCGTACACTCGAATTTTGGAGTTATGTATCTATAACTATGCCACGGAAACTGTACCCACAGTCACGATGATTCGTTGACGCACCTAAAGCAATCTACGAATGTTCAAAATTGATTATTCAGAATGGCTTGGCCAAGGGAAGCGTTTGACCATCAGAGAAGAATGTAAATGCAACAAAAGTCCTGTTGAGTAGTTCGTCATTAATTAGCAAGAGCACATGATTATATTTTATTACAACAGCCTTTACTCAACTCAAGATGGCAAACCCATAATATAATTCCATTACGCCAAATAACTCTAAATGTAAATTGTTCATTGTTTGTGTTGCCGTATCATTAACTTGCAAACCAGTTAGACTATTGAAATATTACTTCAACTTAGAGAACACAGAGGAAAATGCAATGAGAGAGACGGATTAGGAAAACAAGGCCATTATGTTTCTTTTGGATTGCACTGAAAACAACATTTCAGAAGACGTGTTCGATACACACTCCCTGCCGCTATTTGCGTACGCAAATTGGGTGTTTCATGTCACTTAGGTGACACTTGTGTCCATGGCGTTCTGCTACTGAAATTGCATGACTTGCGCGAGAAATAGACAAGTGTGTGAAACACCCGAACAGTAAAGTGAGGACCAGATAAATCAAATACCATCCCAAATTATATCTAATCAGAACATTAAGAACTCATGACTGGATTGAGCTTAACCAAGTACACCTAAGAACTATTCCATTCCATCAATCACAACCATTATTTACAAAATTGTATCACCGATTTAGTCGACCTCAACACACTTCGAACGTGAATCATCATTTTTGCATAAATTGTTTAATTAGCAGTGAGCATTGAAACAGTCGGTGAGCAACAAGTAGCTTAAACAATTTCTTTAAACACACAGGGACTGCAGAGATAGAGATTCGAAGGCGAAATACCTGGACAGCAGCGAAACAAGCAAAAATTGAACCAAATAAAGGTGAAGAAGAACTGGAACAAAGCTTAGCTACACGGAGTCAACCAAACCAGTGGCAAGACATCAATTCCATGGCTCAACACAATCTTTTAGAAACCCAGAAAGGAAGAAATTTTTTGAAATCAGCTTCTATTGAAACTTCCAGTTCTTAGGAGAAGGGGAGGGGTTTCTCGTTTTTTTTTTAGATGGAGGAGGCTGCTCTGGTTCTCATATCTGTGTTCAGGAAAAAAAGACGTGAAGGTTGAGAGTTGAGACCGAGAGTATTTGGAGGTGAAGGATCAAGAAGAAGAAGGATCCCCAAACCCAAAAAATCTGTGCCGTTTTTTGTAAAGGTGCTGCCTCCTCTTTTTCAGATTTTCTTTATATAGTTATGGGGATAGGATTATATTGAAAAGGGTAATGAGTATTGGGCTAGTTTAAAGATGGGCTGGGGTGGGTGTTGTAAGATTGGGCTACTGACCTATTTTGAAAATAGTCTTTTCTATCCTTTCTTTTCATTTTCAAGAATAACCAATTTATCTAGCACTCCTAATTCCAACTAATTTGCAAAATTAACATAATGACCTAATTAATTAAACTAAGCTAAAAATGCATTTTTTTAAAGTTTTTTTTTTACATATTTAAATAATTCTCTTTACAATATAAATAAATCCTAAAGAAAATGTAATTTAAAATCTAAAATGCTAAAAATTAAGATTCAAATAATTTTTGATTTTTTATGATTTACGATATTCCTAAAAAACAGTGTGAATAAATGTAAAACAAATAAAGAAAAATTCCTAAAATTTATAAAATAATAAAAACTGCTTTTGTATTATTTTTAGGAGTAATTTTCCATGCGGAGCAAAAATTAGGCGCTCACAATAACCATCAAATCGATCAGGCTTGTGCTCATCTTCACCGGCACAAAAACATTGGGACAAGATTGCAGAGGTGCCGACAATGCCTTGACTATGGAAGAAATAATGGGATTTTGATACAGAAAATCGTGGCTGTGGGAGGGAAACGTAGGTGAAGGTGTGAGAATTGGAGAGATTGGGGGGGGGGGGGGNTAGGAGTGTAATTAATACCCTTAAAAACCACTAATGATATATAATTGGTAATTAGATATAATAAATGTAATTATACAAAACCTTAAACATTGAGGGTAATATAGTTTCCTATATGGCATAGGAATGTAAAGATTCCTTCTAGTAGAAATGTCTGGTCAATTGACGGAATTTTTACCTCTTATAACAAAGATTGATACCTTATTTATTTTAATAAATACCTTTTTCACAAATTGTATTCGATAACTACTTTTTGATTTTTATAGTCAAATATATATTTATAGTCAAATATTATTTTTCTCTCTCATTCTTTCAGATTTTTCTCCATTTCTCTCTCTCAACGCTAGTCTTTCTCCATGAAAATTTCTGTTGTTTTAACGAATCAGATCTCATGGCCTACTTCGGATACCAGCTTGGCAGAAGGATGCGTTGACATATATATATATATATATATATATTATAATTTATGCTCGTCGGAGCCGTCGACGGAAATTGGCGGAGAAATTTTCACCAGCGCTATTCGAAATTCAACTCTCTGAATACAATCAAAATTCCTTTTTCCTCTCTAGGATTTCAGTCTGAGAGATGCCAATTCCTTGAATTGTAAAACTGTAAAAAATTATCTTATCAGTTTGGTGTCGGTGGCGGTGTAATAGTTCTGCTCCAAAGACACAAAAGGCGAAGAAGAAATCCGTTGCAAATACCAAAAAGGCTAATCTTTTTAATCAAATTGTTTCAATGTATCTCGCTGTATTTCCATATATTTTATTATATTTATTGTCTTTTTTTCATTATGTTTCATTGTATCTCATTGTATTCCATGTATTTCATTATATTCATTGTCTCGCTATATTTTGTGAATGTATTCATATGTTTTTGCACTATAGATGACCTGCTATACTTCATGTATTCAATGTATTTTTATATATTTAACTATATTCAATGTAATTATATAAATTCTCCAAAGATTGCTATTTTTTCAGGGTGTTTTTCGGTTGAAAATCTTTTTTATAACTAGATATACAAAATTTGTGAGTTATAATTGAGTTTGTTGAGTTATATTAGGAGTCTGTTATGTTAATTGATTCACTTTCCGTTTAAAAACAGTTGTAATCCCCTGTTTCATGCCGTGAATACATTTGAATACAATAATCTGTCTAGCTGTAATCCCCTGTTTCACGCCGTGAATACAGTCGAATATAATATTCTATCTAGCTATAATTCCCTATTTCACGCCTAGAAATGCTATTGTATTCATGAATACAGTAGCTTAAATACATCGAATACACTCTAAAAAACCTAAAAACATAGTTATAGGAAGTAATATAGTAAATGCTAGCTACAACTAGCTAATAACCACTAAAAAATAGTGGTTTGTGAAAATTTCTCATTGTTGACGCCTATTGCAGAGGCGGACTCAGGATTTAAACATAGCGGGGGCACCATCTTTAGTATACCAAGTACTCAGGGGCGAACGCAGAATTTTTCGCAAGTGGTGTCGACATTTTAAAAAGTGTATAAATGAACAAATCTAACATTGATGCTATATTTAAAAAAAGATTCAAATTATATCAAAAAAATGCAATACAACTACAATACTATAACTTTCTTTAATGAGTTTTTACTTTTTGAAATATATTCATCATAAAGCCTCGTATAGTAATACATATTCTTATATAAAGCATCACGCAACCACTCAAATTTAAATAAGTCTCAAAGAACTTAAAACGATTTTTTTATTGTGTAGACGTGATTTCGCCGATTCTTTCTTCTAATTTAAACGAATTTTCAAATGTTAAACTTGATTCTCAAATCTTAAAAGATGTTGTCTTCAAAAAAAAAAGGGAAAAGGAAAAGTAGTAGCAACAACTTATAACTGGAAGAACACACATCATGCTTGAATTATATTAGAAAGGTTTGAAATTCTAATTGCACAGTTAATAACGGAAGTTAGCTTTTAGAAAACTTTCCGTCGTCGAGGTTCAGTTTCGACCCCACTACCTCCATCTACGTACTGCTGCTTAGCCAGTGGACCAAGACACGCTTCTTGTCATGATCTGTCATCAAATCAACTATAAATGTTATTTATAATTTTATATCTTTAATAAAATATATATTTAATGAAATTTACGGTGAAGCGGTGTCGGATCACTAGGGTGCATCCGCCCCTACAAGTACTAGCTAGCGATAAAGTTCGACGTTCAAATCTGTAAAAACTTAATGATTATGATAACTATCATTAAAATACAAATTTCGATATTATCAAATATCATTAATTTAGTACTAATATAACTTAAGTACATCGTCCACTCATAGCAGGGTCGGGATTATTTCACATCAAACTCATCTATAAAATGAGAGGCATTGTCTCTTAAAACTAGAAATTGATTGAAAAGAATTAAATTTCGCCAAGAATATGTTATCTAAATTCATAAGAATAAAAACTTCCTAAAAAAATGATTCCAAGCAAAATAAAATTTATTAAGCAATCATTAAATTCAAAAACAGTAAAAGTACAATAGAATTATAAAAGTTGTAGGAGATGTGATTTGATCTTGGATGTCACAAAAGTTAAGCCATTTTGAGTGCTTCCTTTAACCAACTCTTCTGCCCAACTTTTGTGTTTAGGGGGCACACGTAAAATATTTAAAGGGTCCTTACTGTATATACATATAGGTACAAAATACATATACTATATTTTTACTGAGGTTAACAGGTTCCCGTGACCCCTCACCTCCCCACGTAGGTCCGCCCCTGGCCTATTGGATAGTTCATATGAAGGATTTTAAGGTCACAATTTTTTTTTTGTTAATCTAATGAATTCAATTTATTGTAAAAGGAAAATTCATGGCATACATATAATGAAAAATTTAACCCATTGAGCTAGCGGAGAAATAAATTAAAGAGTGGTTTAAAAAATGACTATACGGTGCAAATAATTCATACAATTTCATGCAGATTTGAATCCGACCAACATTTGTACATGTAATTTAACCCTGGGATCTTTGTATACTACAATAATCATGGGCGGCTTTCCAACCGTGCCCCATGACCCCTTGGACGCGCCCTGTGGCGTCCCAGCAAGCCTCTTAACGCCTAGCGCCACGGACGGCTCCGTGGTCTTGGCCGCGCCAAGTGACAAGCGCGCATGTGCCTCTGTCGCCCCACCAATTTCCCTCGCAAGCGCCCAGCCACAAGCAGCTGACAACGGACCTGTTTCTACCCCTGTAGAAAACTAAGTCCTTTTTCCTGTATTATTAGAGTAGTTTTATTCCATGTACTTTCCTTATGTTTCTCTAGCATATTTTAGTCTATTCCTGTAACTTTGGTTTTTTTTTAAGCATTATTAGGGGGGATCAAGCAATCAAACATTTTCTAGTAAACAATTCTCTGTACTGGTGTCTCTCCCCCTCGACACCGCGTTGCTTTCTTTGTAACAACTTTCATTAGTTCAATCAAGCTTTTATTCAATTCTCATTACTATTCTCTCAAATTGTTGGCATTGGTTTTCCTGCACGACAATGACAATCTCGTCTAGCGTGCGGAGGGGACCTCACTTGGCGGACAACAACCACCTTGACATCTATTGCTTAGCCTTACGTCGCCCTTCCAAAGAACCTCAGGAAGGCGCCGCGTAATAGTTGGTATCAGAGCCCAGGCTCGACATCAGACGAGGGAACGCATTGGCATTACCACCATTTCCGACCACCATTTCCGACGATGGTGAATTTTGGGGACCGCATTGCGGCCCTTGAGGAGACGGTTGGCGTACTACGACCCATCGTGGATACAGTGACAAAACTGAAAACCAGCCTAGTGCAAAGGTTGGACGACCTGGACCGCAGAATGGCCTAGGTCGAAGTTGACATAGAAAACATCAGTCGCGACTCTGAAGGAGACCGGCAAACGGCAGCTACTGAGGCAGCCAAAATTTTTGATAAATTCGAGGGATTCCAGCAGGAGCGCGCCGAGGATTTAGCCCACAGGGCATATGAGGCAGACAGGATGACTGCCATGCAGAAAACTATCGACAACTTGACAGGCCAGCTCAATGTTGTCAATGCTGCTCTACAAGGCTTGCTTCGAGGCGGTGGAAACCCAATCGGGGGTGCTGTGAACGTCGCCCCTTTGACACAGAAATTGAAGATTCCTGAGCCAAAGCCATACAGTGGGGCTAGGAATGCTAAAGAAGTGGAGAATTTCATCTTCGACATCGAACAATACTTCGATGCCGTGGGTGGCCTCGAAGAAGCCAAGAAGGTAGCAACTGCTGCCATGTATCTTCAGGGTGATGCTAAGCTCTGGTGGCGAGTGAAGTACGAAGCCATCAGGGCCGGTGAAGAAGCTCTGGAGACATGGGAGGAACTAAAGGCAGCCATACGCCTACCGTTCTTCCCCGAAAATATTGAGTACAATGCAAGGAGAAGACTACGAGAGCTCCGCCAGACCAA
>ML312554.1:2845-57529 GCA_005239505.1 Nicotiana paniculata
TTTGTACGTGTTGAAGGGTAGTAGATTGTCCCATTGCTCGAGGACGAGCAAGAGTCTAAGTGTGGGGTGTTGATGTTTAGCTTAAAGTGTATATATTTCTATGTATATTGCCTCATATTTTACTTTTTTTCGTGAGTTTTAGATGTTAAATGTGATTATTTATATTAATTTAAAGTTTTTTTATGTTTAGGAACGATTCGGGATCAATTGGGGGCAAAACGCGCGAAATTAGAGCCAAAACGCAAAAAAATGGGAAATCGGCGATTTTGGGCACCACAGGCAGGGCTGGGCGTCACTTGTGGCGCTGGAGGCAGAATGTTTATTGGGGCAGCGCCTTGTAGGCGCCCGGCGCTAGTCAGGGCACCGGTGATGTGATTCTTTCCTATTTTGCCCGATACACGGTTATTTTGGCCCTAACCCTACCTAACACGTATAAAAGTAAGTCTAAGCTTATTTTTGAGGTATTCATGCCACTTTGGAGAAGATATACACACGGAATTTCTAGGGAGCGAAGAATTCTCAGTGTTCTTCATCTTTTTCTAGTATTTACAATTAACTCAACACTTATGCAATTGTTTGATTTTAGCATGGGGTTGTGGTTTAGCCATGAATATTGTTATTCGACATTAACTTAACCTTGATTATAGTTCACTCAATATATGGTTGTTTCTTCAATTCTGTGTTTAATTGCTTAATTGTATGGCCAACAGTTAGGTTCTATGTACTATCTAGGTTATGCTTGGGAAAGCCGTATATAGATTAGAGAAGAATTGAAGAGAGCGCAATCTTAACCCTTCAGGGGAGCGGATTTGTGGTTAGGATAGGAATATACCTAGTCACCATGTTTAATTAAATATCGTAATCTTAGTGCGTTCTAATAAATTAATTTCATAGGAATATAGGCATTAGTCTAATGAAAATATGCGAGTAGTGCTTCGGGAGAAGGATGTGAGAGCATTTATCGATTAATTAGCAACCATGAGTGAATTATATGAAAGGGAGAGTTAATTAAAATGCAATACGAGTGGTGAACTGATCACAACCCTGGAATATTTGTCTCTATTGAATACACAACAATCAACTTATTACTTGATAATTAGTTATTTCTTAGAATCATAGTATAATATAGTTACATTCCTGGATTTTTATTTTGGCTTGATTGAATAACAATTATAGTGATTTAGTAAGTAGTTTACACAAGTCTATGTGGGTTCGACACTCGATTTATCATTATATTACTTGTACGACCACGTATACTTGTGTGTGCGTTTGGGACCAACATGGACCATTGGCAATATGCTTGGGTCCCGGAGACGCCGACTACGTCCTACGAGAAGTTCACGAGGGCACTTGCGAAAACCGTTCTAGTGATGAATCATTGGTTCACAAAGTCATCAGATCAGGATACTATTGGGCCAATATGGAAAATGATACTAAGGAATTCATTCGGAAGTGCGACACGTGCCAAATATATGCACTGGTGATCCACCAACCCAAAGAACAGCTCCGTTCAGTCCTTTCCCCATGGCCGTTCATGAAATGGGGAATGGATATCGCCGGTCCCCTACAATCGGCAACAAGTAAAGCTAAATTCATTTTATTTATGACTGACTATTTCTCTAAGTGGGTTGAAGCACAAGCCTTCGAAAAATTTAGAGAAAAATAAGTTATAGACATCACTGGGACCACATTATATACCGATTCAGGATGCCGCCCAAGATCGTATGCGATAATGAAAAGAAATTCATCGGCAGAAAGATAAAAAAGTTTCTCGAAGACCACAAAATAAAAAGGATCTAGTCGACGCCATATCATCCTACTGGGAATGGACAGGCGGAGTCGACAAACAAGACCAACATTCAAAATCTAAAGAAAAGATTGAACAACGTTAAAAGAAAATAGATAGAAATATCGCCCGAGGTCCTCTGGGCATATCGAACAACGTCAAAATCTAGTACGGGGGCAACACCGCTCTCTCTAGTCTACGGCACCGAAGCTCTGATCCCGGTCGAAGTCGGGACCAAGCGTCAGGTTTTGATATGCAACAGAAGAGTCGAATCACGAGGCTATGAATACAAGCCTCGAATTATTGGATAAAACAGAAGAAGCCGCCCTCGTTCGAATGGCCGCACAGAAGTAGCGGATCTAAAGGTACTACAACCGAAGAGCCAATCTTCGACATTTTAAAATCGGGGACTTAGTTCTGAGAAAGATCACCCTCAATACTCGAGATCTTAACGAAGAAAAACTTGGCCCAAATTGGGAAGGACCGTATCAGGTCCTCGAAATCGTCGGAAAGGGATACTATATACTTGGCTCGATGAACGGCGAACAATTATCGAATAATTAGAATGTATCACTCCTCAAACGATATTATTTCTAAGGTATGGCCTTCTACATTTTCATTTATATTTTATTCTAACCATCTACATGTATTCCATCGAAGACCAAAGATCCTCCAGGCACGAAGCCCTTGGGTCTGAAACCACGCGTTGCATTCTTTTTTCCTTGGACCGATTTTTGTCCCAAATGGGTTTTTCCAGCGAGGTTTTTAACGAGGAAACTATTGTTCATGCTAACTTATAGAAATTTAACAATATCCGGGGCTTCTTTACAATCAACCTCGAATACTGGGGGGGGGGGGGGGGGGGGGGAATCACCCTCGGATGATTACAAGAAAAATACTTTGTGTCAACAGGGTCACGATAGGTAAATTTTGTATAGGGCCAAACGGTCGAAGGAACCGTGTCCATGTAGATTACTCGGGCCCTAATGGCAAAACATGTACGCATGTATTATTTATTGAAAGAAGTATTTTTCTTTCCAGATGTTCCATGCCTTAGAAAAATTTATACTTCACAATTTCATACTTATGATCCATTGTAGAAACTGGCTTATGGGCCGATCACAATCGAAGTTCAAGCAATTTACCCATAATCGGGAACTGCTGCCCAAAGATTGACATGATCGATTTATCAAACCTCGAGACCATAAGACCTTAAAAAGGCAATCTTCGATTTTATAGGCCCAGGCCACTCAGGACTGACACTTCGAATAATTTTGAAGTGTAATAGCGAAATAAGCCCAAGAAGAAAATCCCAATGCTATGGACAAACTAACACGGTTCGGAGATGACCGAATTCTGTAATAAAAATAGGCCTTCGAATATTTTCATAAACTGATTAAAAAGGCTACCCTCGACAAAATGACAAAAGGGTTTCGACAACGTCAACCCTCGAAAAACCGTAAGGGGTATCGAATTATTAGAACCTTCGAACAATTTAGTACTGAACAATTTTTTGCTAAGGAATAACAAAGCGAAGGGTTTCGATAACACCAACCCTCGAAAAGCTTAATAAAATACAGACTTATCTCGTGCAAAGGCATGAAAATTTTATATGACTAACTTTTTAAGCCGAAAAGGGAAAAAACCATTCTTTTTGAGGCCATATCGGCCCAATTCAAGAGCCTAAGGGCCGTTTTATTTTTTGAGTTCGAGAAATCAACCTCAGTCGAGCATAACCTAAGGGTCACCCTACCTCGAGTTCGAGCAAGTACTCACTCGACTACAAACACCATATTAGTCCGACTTTGATCAAGACGCCTAAGCTTCAAGTTTACGAACAAAATTTTCACAAGGCATAAGTGAATCAAAATTTTCACAAGACATGAGTGAATCAAAATTTTCACAAGGCATAAGTAAATCAAAATTCTCATAAGAATTTTCACAAGGCAAAAGTCGAGATAAAGGAAAAGATAAAGGAAATGTCTTATATATATATAAAGATATTTACAAAGGACCGATCAAGGTCCTGAACAAAAGAAAAAAGAACCCGCTCTCGGTGACCTTATCATCATCATCATCATCATCTTCATCTTCGGAAGAGGCCAACTCTCTAGCATCAGCTTCATGCTCTTTTTTCTTTGCTATCTCCTCGGTAAGATCGAAACCTCGAGGGTGGATCTCCTCGATAGTTTCCCTCCAAGATTGGAATTTGGCGATTTCAGCAATCCAATGTGCTCGAGTTTGAGCAGTCTTGGCAGCTTCCCTTGCTTGGACTTGAGTTGCTTCAGCATCGGCCCGCAAGACGGCCACGATCGCCACTGCCTCGGTCTTTTCCCTTGCAGCCTCAGATTTCGTCTTTGCATGTTCGGAAGCCAACCGAGCCTCGAGCTCCTCTATCTTCTTTGAATGAGCTGAGATTTTCTCCTTCATTCCTCAGAGCAGGCTTTCGACCGATGACAATTGGGCTCGAGCAGCCTCTTTTTCTGCAGCAAAGCGGTCCATGTTTTCTTTCCATTCCAAGGACTCCGCCTTCATCTGACTGACCTCCTCGTGGAACTTATCGATCCTCTCAATCTTCTGCTACAACTTTGAGATTGAAATGTTAGCCACCATTCCCGAATCCAGCCCATGAGCTATTAAAATTGTTATTACCTGCTCGATCAGGTCGTCTGATCCTTGTGAGCTTTAGCCAACTCAGCTCGGAGGTCGTTGATCTCCTCATCTTTTTACCCACAGAGAAGCTTGAGGGAATTCATTTCCTCCAAAATCCCTTGAATGTCATCTTCACAACGGCTCAACTCAGCTCGGGACTTGGAAAAAACCTACCGATGGAGTGCTAAAGCATGTATGGAAAAAAAGGGAGTTAGATAGAAGATAGAGGAATGTGACATCGACAAAGGAATTGAGAATTACCTGATTCAGGATTCGTTGGGCCTCATTGAAAAGGATGGACATGTCATTCAGGTCGGAAGCATCTTCGACCCCGATAAAGCAATATCGGAATGGATCCTCCCCTATGAGGACTGCGTCTACCTCGGGGGTCCTCAAAGCTTGGCCATCTCGGATTGCTTCTTCAGAAAATTCAGGGAGAGTAGGTGAGTCCCCGATTACTATTTCTCCTAGTGAGTCACTTGGGGCATTTTCTTCAATTCGAGGGATTTCGGGACAGGTCCCCTATGACATGCCCGTCGTTTGTTCACGTTGGTGGGGGCAACCTCAATCTCCGACGACTCAGGAAATTTTCCCGAGTCTTTCTCCAAGATCCCCTCAGTTCGAGGCGGGACCACATCAACTACCACCAATTCAACGGCTTTTGGGGCCTCGATGGTTTTCTTCACTCAGGCCACCAGTACAGAGCCTTCTTCTTCTTCTTCTTCTTCTTCTTATTCCTCCCTGATCCGCTAAAGTACATTAGTAGGGAGGGAAACAATGTCCGTCTTTGATTTACGAACAAGGTTTTTTCTGGGCTTTGGGACCCTGAAGGTCGAGGTCCTCTTCCTCTTATTGTCCTTCGCCGGGCTCGAACTCGGGGCCAGAATCTTTTCCTTGCCAGTCGGAGGCCTCATTACCGCATATTTGCCCAGGCCTATACATGAGAACATCGAATCAGTATAAGAATGACATACTGATCGAGTCATTAGATATATCAGAAGGGAGCTTACCATGATTTTTAGCCTACCATCGGCCTTTCGCAAAATCAAGCTAATAGCGCTCGGCGTAAGTGGAGGTCGAGGCCTGGTTCCGAACCTAGCTCTCAAGTTCGGGGATCGCACGAGCCATCCAAGCAATTGTTGCATCATAAAAAAAGACAAT
Source organism: Nicotiana paniculata (assembly GCA_005239505.1). NCBI lineage: Eukaryota > Viridiplantae > Streptophyta > Magnoliopsida > Solanales > Solanaceae > Nicotiana > Nicotiana paniculata. The sequence continues at coordinate 8,445 of ML312554.1, forward strand.
AATGAGAAAAATCAAATGAAATAATGCATGGAAACTAGAAATGAGATAATACTTAAGCTTCGTGTTCCATTTCTCAGGAAATGGCATCTTCTCTGTCGGGATTAGGTCGGAAGTCCTCACCCAAATGAACCTACCCCTCCAGTCTCGATCTTTATCCTCGTCAATGCTCAAGAAAAACACCTTGGTAGCTCAGCGCTGAAGTTTAATCAACCCACCTCGATAGATGTGGGGACTGTACAATCTAATGAGGTGGTCGAGGGTGAAACACATCCCCTCAACTTTGCTCGAGAAGAATCGGAGCAGGATGACTATTTCCAAAAGGAAGTATGGATTTGTCCTAGGGCTATTTGATATTGACGACAAAAGTCGACAATAACTGGGTCAAGAGGGCCCAGAGTGAAAGGGTAAGTGTAAACACTTAGAAGCCCTTCCACATGGATGGTTATGTCTTCTTCGGGGTCGGGATCACCATTTATTTGTCCCCCCAGTTGCAGTCTTTCTTTACCTGATCAAGGTATCCCTCGATTATCGAGCATATGTACCTTGATATTGGATCGCACCGACTAGGGACCGAGGAAGCTCTCTCGATCTTGAAATTAGAAGTAAGGACGCACTCGCCAGGAACACACTCCTAGGGGCACAGTTCCACTGGAGTTTTATCACCGGTCAGCTGTGACAAAGAAGCACCTTCTTTTTGTGGTACCGTTTTTGATGTTTTTGACATTGTTGTATGAGTTTGAAGAAAGGAGAAGGTAGTAGGATTTGGTGCTTGATGAAAGATTAGCAACAAAACTTGAAGATTCTATGGAATGGAAGAACTTAGGAGATGTAAAAACTTTGGAAATTAGAGGGAAGTGAAAGAAAAATTTTGATCAATGTGAAAAGGGCCTATTTATGGGATTCACGGTGACGTTTGAAAGGCCCTAGTGGCCGATCGCCAACTGACGCGCATTGATGATTTGGGAAACTGTACCGATGGGATGTTTCAGTCACTTCCACCACTTACGTCATGGGGATGACGTCATGACGGGCCAAAAAAAAAATAAAAACAATTGAAGGCTCAATTCGTTTCTTGTCATTACACTCCAAAAAACGAGGGAACTATCTGTATACGATTAAAATCGAACCACCCAATTTTGCTATTTGATCGATACCAGGAGGTTGCATCGAATGACGAATTTGTAACGGAACAGACTACGTCACGAGAATAAGATACCGAGTCCAGAATCGAGGTATCTGTCAACATCGAGGCTAGTAGAAATCGAATCCAAATGGGGTAGATTTCGAGTAAGATCGAACATAGTATGATAACGGAAATGCGAGATATCCGTGACAGGTCGAAGATCCTGGAGGAAATCTCAAAACGGATCCAATCTCGAATCTAATCATTCGTAACAGATCATTCACATACATCAAGACAATATAATTCTCTCTTCTTGATTACATTCTTGTTCATCAGCTTATTATATTTTAATTGTTCTTGCATCAACCAGTTCGAGGGTATCCAAACTCGAGGGCTGAGTTCCATTCTAACATTGGTTTGCTTTACTTTATAATTCAATTCTATCATTTATCTTTGCATTTATCAACTAGTATTGAGTGAAATCACGTATCCTTAAAATCACATTATAAGTTTAATTATTATCCAATTTTAAGGGTAAATATAGGTAGTATTGCATTATGTCAACTATATTATGTGCATGTACGCTAAAATAGAAATATAAATAAAATTACAAACTACAGATCATATAATACTGTTATACCACAAAAGTAAAAAAATCATACCTTATAAAGAAAGTACTTGAATCTGGTGATTAACCTTATCATTTTAAAGAGAAATAGGAGACGAAGAAAAGAAGAAACGACGGAAGAGAAAAGAAGAGATTTATGTATAGTAGAGAGATTATTCCAAATGGGAATAAGAGAAGAAGAATAAAATACGACAAGAATGAAAAAGAGAAGAAAGGGATGATAGAGATAAAAACAAAAGTAGAGGTTAAATTAATAAAGGATAATTAGTTAGGAAATATAATTTTATGGTAAGGATTTTATTTTATTTTTTGAATTTTTTTTTTGCTTTTACTTTTTGGAAGAAGCTAGAATATATAGCTTCTACTGCTTCTGCTATCACTTTTTTATTGTGGCCAAATACCTTATATTTCAAATTAAATACTTTATTTTTTGCAAAAATACACTTTTGACCTTCCAGAAGCTTGGTCAAACAAGCTCTTAATCACTAGGAAGAATTAATACCACCATTATTACTACTTAAATAAAATATTTTAAGCAATTGACTCAAAATCTTTTAACAGTAAAGCTCAGTAGATCAATATCTTTAAAAACACTTCTGAATAGTACTCTTATATATCCAATATAAAGCTATATACGGTCCAAATCGGGCTCACCAGATTTTGTTTGATTGATCGAGACAGAGATGGTAGGCTGAGGATCCGTCCCGTGTTATATCAGACCTAGACATGAAGGTGCGGTACCAAGCTCGAGATTTGAAGTACAATCGAGACCGAGACCAACCAAGATCGAGACCAAACGGGATAGACATCGAGCGAGAATGAAGGAAGCCTACTAATAGAAAGCCGAGATATTCGTGACCAAGCAAAAATCGTGGAGCAAATCTCGGCACGAATCAACTCAAGAACGATTATTTAGCCAATCATAAGATTTCCTTCTGTATTTAAAATTGTACCTTAAGTTGAATTCTTCTACAATATAAATGGGGGTTCTAATCATCTGTAAGGATCCAACTCTCACATAACAAAGCAATACAACATATTTTTCTCTCTTATAGCTCTCTTGTTCTTTTGTCCAGTTCATATTTCTAATTATACATGTTTACCTCGAAAATGGTGTTAACAATTATACTTGATTTGTGGTTCTAAAGATATGTGATTTATTTCAATACTAGTAAATAATCAAGAAATGATAAGCGTAAGTAAGGAGAAATGATAGCCAAACCAATGTCGTCAAAGGGATGGGGGCCTCGAGTTCGATAGTCTCGAGGGTCTCGAGGTCGGTCGATAGCAGTGGATTAAGAACAATAAACCAGAGAAAAAATATTGAGCACGTTAAACGACAAAAACTAAGTAGAATGTTCTATTGCAGTGAATTGTATGATCCCCCTTATAAAATAATTGGGATCCCCCTTATATATAAGGGAAAACCCCTAATATGGTACATGTCTAATTATGACAAAGAATATTATTGGTACAACTATATAACATTTTATTACAGAGTTGTACTATTTTTTACAAATCCTATCCGTCCTAACCACGTGTCCTTGGGAATTTCCCATTTTTTCTTGACTGTCATCGATTTGGCACTGCCTAGAGGTAGGTTGTGACGGGTAATCGATGTGCCTTCTCAAAGTGTATGTTTCGGGATTGATTCGAACTTTACTTCGAACTCTTCGAGCTCGGGCTCGGCGTAACAGAGAACTCAAAATCGGACTCCTCCGATTTCGGCCGTATACAGATAGTCCCCGCATTTCTTAGAATGAAATGATAAGAAACGATTTGAATTCTTGAACCTTCGATATCCTCATCATGACGTCTGCCATGTGAGGTCAGCAATTGGTGTGATGGAAAGGTTGTGCAGAGGTTATGTCTGCTCAGTTCTCGAAAAACCCACCAATCGATAACAACTATGGGCCCCCCTTTTAACTTCTCCAACACGCTTAGATGACCCCTATAAATACCCCAATCCTTCACTCCTCAAACTTTTACTAATTTTTTCTGCATTCATTCTTCCTTTGCGATGATCTCTTAAACATTCTCTTCTTCATATTCTAAAATTTCACAAAAGCATGGCAAAAACTTCTAAGACAGTTCCCCAAAAAGAGAAATCCCCTTCATCATCACGCTCGTCTAAGAGCAAACCGGTAGTACCTCCTCGTGTTAAAGAGTGTACCCCCGAGCCTTGTGAAACATCTTCTGAGTTCAAGGTCGAAAAACCTTCCTCGGTTGCAGAACGATGTGAACCCATGGCTCGATATATTAGTCTGATAACCGAAACTGGAAAGGTGAAGGTTGATTTCCGTTGGGGGGATGCGGTACAAGTGGAGATCCCTTCACCTGAAGAGGACATAACCACTCACAAATCTGGTTTTCTCAGCGTATACACATACCCATAAACCTTAGGTCTCGTTGAGCCATCCTTGCCACCGATAGATCCAGTGATCCTCGAATTTTGTAGACAATATCGAGTGACGCTCGACCAAATCTATCCTTCCTTCTAGCGAATGGTTTACCTGATTAGGTACTTCAGAATATGGTCGAGGTAATTCCTTTCACCCTCAACCATCTGATTAGATTGTACATCCCTTATTTCTATCGAGGTGGCCTGATTAAACTACAACGACAATCTTCGAAGTCTTTCTTTGCTAGCATTGACGAAGATAAGGACCGAGGGTGGATGAGTCGCTTCATTCGAGTCAGAACATTTGACCTGGTTCCTGCTGAGAAGATGTCATTCCCCGAGGAATGGAATATGAATCGTAAGTTCCGACTCATCGAACATGTTTTGTTAATCAAATGTTTTTTCTTCCTTTTGAACTAACTCTCTTCCGATGATGCAACCGTCGAGTGGTACCCCGGTGCGATCAGGAACCTCCCCAGCTGGGTTTGACAACTATATTCCACCTCCACAAATGCTGAGCGCGTCTAGCGCGACTTGGCCAAAGGCCGATGGGAGGCCAAAAACCATGGTGAGTTTTTATTGCTGTCGTTTTTGAATTTCATAGTGAGAATATCTCTTGATAGTACACTTAACCTTTTCTGCTTATGTAGGCCTGGGAGAAGCCGTTTCAATGAGGCTGCCCCCATCTGGCAAAGTAGATACCCCTAAACCCGCCAAGGATTAGAAGAGAAAGAGGGAGACGCCCGCAGAGTCCCCGAAACCAAAAAAGGCCAAAGCTCGAAAGTCTAAGGCCGACACAGTGGCCTTGTCTCCCGAAGTTGCAGCGAGTCTTCGTGTTGAGTTCAAAGAAGGAGATGAGACTCAGGGTGAAGGCTATTCCTTCCTGTTAGTAACTCGGAGGGGAAGCGGCACTGGTGCTTCAAAGGTTACTGCATCTAAGGTTGTCGAGGTGGTTCGATCTCGAGCTAAGAGGATCTCCGAAGGGAGATCGGGCCCAATCCCTGAACCGGCTGATGACTAGAATGCACCTTGTGCTGAAAAGTACTAGGTCGAAGATCCCGAAAGAACCAACCCCGAAGCTCCTCGAAGGAAATAGAATGCCCCGATCGATCCACTCGGGGTGATAGACGTGGGTGACTCTCCACAAGGCCCATCCTTTTTTGAAGGGCAGATAGGGGATGCCCAGGACATGAAGACTCCTAAAGCGGGGCATTCCATGGGGAGAATGATATCTTTGAGGAATGCGTTACCGGGATTGAAGAGGACCCCGACCTCGGCGCCTTATTTATATTCCAAGAGGCTGATAAGCTTCGAAAGCAGGTATACTTTGTCTTTTAACAACTATGTTTGATATTTAATCTGTGCCTTTCTAACTTCCTTTCTTCGTGACCAGGTTGTGATGCTCTATGACCAGGCTTTCTCCAAGTCTAGGGCAGAGCTTGCCCCATGTGAAGACGAGCTTAGGAAGCTCATGTTGGAACATGAGGACCTCAAGGTCCTTTATGTCAGAAAAGAGGGGGAACTTAAGGACCTTCAAGCCCGTTCGGAGGAGGCGTCTCGAGAACAGGATGATTTCATCGAGCAGGTAACATAGTCTTTGTGGGCTTGTTTTACACTTACTCATTTTAGTGTTCTAATGTCTCAATTCAATTCTTGCAGCTCAAGTAGAAGGATGACCTGCCGAGGCAACTTCGGGAGAATGTTAGGGTCAAAGACACTGTGATCCTCGGATTGAAGCAGCGTATGGATGAGGTAGCCTCCGATAAAAGCACTCTTAGAGAGAAACTGTCCTCGGATGAGCACTAACTTCAAGGTGAAAAGGGGGAAATCCGTCTTTATAAGGAGCTTCATGCTGAATCGGTTGCTGAGTTGTCCAAAATAAAGTCCGAAGTTGATACGCTCATGTCCTCGTATCGGACTGATGTTGCTGCTGAAAATACTTGGGCTAAGAAAGTATCCGATGAAGCTGAGATCAGGATAACTCGTGCCCTTGATCATGCTCAATTGGAATCTCGGAGGCAGGCTCTCGAGGAGATACACACCAAAGGTTTTGATCTTTCTCCCGAGAACGAGAAAGTGAAAGCCTTAGAAGAAGAATCAGATGCACTAATCATTCCCGACGAGGATTCTGTTAGTGTATCGGAGACTGGTGAAGAAGAAGATGAAGTCCCCGAGGGGGAAGAGGCCGCCAAGGATCAAGGTGTTGAGGGCCAAGCCGTCGAGAGTACATCTCCCGAGGGAACTTCCGCCGATCGAGTGACCCTGACAGAAGATTAGGCTTCTATTGTTTTCCTTTTTTGTGTAAGAGCTCCATGTGGGAGCTTTGTAAGTATACTTTTGTGAACACCATTTGGATATATAAAAGGATCTTTTGTTTCATCTTCTCTCTTCGTCTTTATGTTAATTTTGATCCTGCCTTTGTATTTTGTTTTGAGATTTGATGTTGTTGACGATCAGTCCGATGTTTTGGACATAGAATATAAAACCCTTAGGATTCGTGTTTGATCAATGATCGCTAATAGGCGGTCACTTAGGGACCGATCTTCGAGCTTAAGCTTTAGCTCAGGATTTTTGAGTCCGAACTTAGGTAAGATCTCGAGCACAGTGTGCTTCGTCCTTTAAGTTCATTAGGTATCGATCCTTAGGCTTTTTTAACACATCGGCCCTTAGGCTCTTTTTAAATTGGACCTTAGGTTGTTTTTAGATTGGGTCAATTCGACCTCTAAAATGGCTAAAATTTTCCCCCATTCTGGCTAAAGACTTTTAAAAATTTTGTTATGCCTTGGCATGTTTTTATATTCGTCTGACTTTTCGACGGTTCGATTGGTAGGAACCTCGATTACAAGTCGATGTGCGGAGATAATTGAGTACCTCGTGAGGTTCTCTCGAAGCCTAATTTTGTCGAAGCCTTTACATTGTTCGGAGCTGATATTATCGAAGCTTTTTTTATTATGCTGAGGGTAGCCTGTTTTAACCGGTTTTTTCTAAGTATTTGAAGGCCTTTAGTTTTATGGCGGAAGTCAGACGTCTCTGAGCCGCATTATTTCGGCCGTAGCCTTTTATCTGACCGTAATATTTGTATTTGGTCGTAGCCTTTATTCCTCGAGTGAGATGGCTTCGGCCTTAATATCGAGGGTTTGCCTTTCTAAGGGTATTACAAGTTCGAATATATAGCCTTGTCCTAAATATTAGGGGGATGCCTTTCTTGGGTCTTATAAGTTCGGATATTCCTTATTGAGGTCTTATAAGTTTGAGTTTGATTTTTTCCTCATTGCGGTCTTATGAGTTCGAGTTTTTGATGGCTCGATATGTTGAACGTCAAAGACAGTCCCCGAGTGTTTGGGTGTATTTGGCCCTTGAGCCGTTTAATGAAAATAGTGGACTTCTTTGACGCACAAAGTGTTTTGATTTAATAAGAATGCTTCTTCAAATGATTGATACATGCGTACATGTTTTTCTATGGGGCTCAACTATTCTATATGGACACGGTTCATTTGACTGTTTGGCCTATTACTATCTACTATCGAGGCCCTCTTCGGCATTAACTTTCTTTCTTCGAGAAAGTAACCTCCGAGGGTGATACCCCCCGGTATCCGAGGTTTATGAAAAAAAAGCCTTGAATACTTGTTGAGTTTTCCTTAGGTAGCATATAGATGTTGCCTCGTTAAAAAGCTTGTCGGTAAAACCCATTTGGGATAAAACCTGATCTAAGAGAAAAAAAGTGCAACACATGCTTTAAAACCCAATGTCTTCGAGCCGAAGGGTGCTTCAATATCGCCAATCGAACACCTATAAAATGTTAGTGTGAAATATAAATGATAAAGGAGAAGGCTATACCTTATCAATAATTTCGTTTGAGCAGTGATATATTCCAATTGTTTGGTAGTTGTTCGCCTTCCACAGTGCTAAGCTTGTAGGATCCTTTGCCTACCTCTCCGAGGACACGGTACAGTCCTTACCAACTAGGGACTAGCTTCCCTTTATTTGGGTTTCGAGTGCTGAGGGTGACTTTCCTTTGAACCAAGTCCCGGACTCTGAAGTATCGAAGGTTTGTTCTTCTGTTGTAGTACCTTTCAATCCTTTGTTTTTGAGCGGCCATTCGAACCAGTGCAGCCTCACACTTTTCATCTAATAGCTCTAGGGAGGTGTTCATTACCTCGTTGTTTGAGTCCTCGATGGCATGATGAAATCTAACGCTCGGTTCCCCGGCCTCGACTGGTATCAATGCCTCGGACCCATATACCAAAGAGAACGAGGTCTCCCCTGTGCTCGACTTCGAAGTTGTTCGATACGCCCATAGTACTTTGGGCAACACTTCTCTCCACTTTCCCTTCGCATTCTCTAACCTGTTCTTCAAGTTTTAATTGACAATTTTGTTTGTGGACTCGGCTTGACCATTTGCACTAGGGTGGAAAGACGCTGATAGAATCCTTTAGATTTTATGATCCTCGAGGAGTTTTGTCACCTTGCTGCCGATGAACTGCTTCCCATTATCATATGTAATTTCTTAGGGGATCCCGAATTGGCATATGATGTGGTCCCATATGAAGTCGATGACTTATTTTTCTCTCATCTTCTCGAAGGCCTGTTCTTCTACCCATTTTGAAAAGTAATCAGTCATAAATAAGATGAATCTAGCTTTACCTAGTGCCGTTGGTAAGGGGCCGACGATGTCCATTCCCCATTTCATGAATGGCAACGAGGATAGGACTGAGTGTAGTTGTTCACCGGGTTGATGTATCATTGGTGCAAATTTTTGGCATTTGTCACATCTTCGAACGAACTCCTTGGTATCCTTTTCCATGCTATGCCAGTAATACCCCGCTCTGTTTACCTTTCGAACTAAAGAATCGGCACCGGAGTGGTTTCCACAAGTGCCATCATGGATTTCTCGTAGCACATAGTCGGTGTCCCCGGTCCCAAGCATACTGCTAGTGGTCCGTCGAAGGTCCTCCTATACAACGTTCTATTCTCATCGAGTGAAAATCGGGTTGCTTTGGCTCGAAGGGCCCTCGATTCTTTTGGGTCTGTGGGGAGCTTACTATGTTTCAAGTAGTCGATCTACTTGTTTCTCCAATCCCATGTTAGACTGGCTGAGTTGATTTTTCCATGAACTTCTTCGATCACCGACTTTGATAGTTGTATGACAGTCCCCGTGATTATGTCATCTTCTTCAACCGAGGATCCCAAGTTCGCGAGTGCATCGGCCTCGCTATTCTTTTCTCGAGGTATGTGGACCAAGGTCCACTCTATGAAGCGATGCAATGTCACTTGAAGCTTGTCTAAGTATCTTTGCATCATGTCTTCTCGAACTTCGAAGCTTCCATTTACTTGGTTAACCACCAAAATAGAGTCATATTTTGCCTTGATGACCTGTTCTCCTAGGCCCTTGGCTAATTCGAGACCTGCAATTATGGCCCCATACTCGGCCTCAATGTTAGTCCACTTCGAAGTTTCTATGGATTGCCTAATTATGCCGCCCGTAGGCGATTTTAGAACTATACCGAGCCCGGACCCTTTCACATTCGAGGCACCGCCAGTGAAGAGGGTCCATACCCCTGATCATGTGCCTGTTTTTAACAAGAGTTCTTTTTCTACTTCTGGAACAAGGGTAGGCATAAAATCGGCCACGAAGTCTGCCAAATATTTGAGACTTGATAGCCATTCGAGGTTGATATTCGATATCATACCCTCCAAGTTCGAGGGACCATTTGGCCAATCGTCCCGATAATTCGGGCTTATGCAAGATGTTTTGAAGTGGATGTGTAGTTAACACACATATAGGATGACATTGAAAATATGGTTTCAACTTCCTAGATGCACTTACTAATGCAAGAGCTAATTTTTTTAAGTGCGGATACCTGGTTTCAGCATCTCCTAGGGTCCTACTTATGTAATAAACAGGGAATTGTGTACCTTGTTCTTCTCGAACCAATACGCCACTTACCGCAACTTCGGACACGACCAAATACAAGTATAGTGTTTCATCCTCCTTCGGGGTATGGAGAAAATGTGGGCTCGAGAGATACCGTTTTAAGACTTCCAAGGCCTGTTGGCATTCCGGAGTCCACTCGAAGTTGTTTTTCTTCTTGAAAAGGGAGAAAAAGTGATGACTCCGATCCGATGACCTCGAGATGAATCGACCTAAGGCTTCTATCTGCTCGGTCAGTCGTTGTACTGATTTCAAATTATTTACCTCGGTGATCTCCTCGATGGCTTTGATTTTATCGTGGTTGATCTCGATCTCCCTGTTTGACTCCATGAAGCCCAAAAATTTGCCAGAGCCGACTCTAAAAGCGCATTTCTCGGGGTTGAGCTTCATGTTGTATCTTCTTAGGATATCAAAAATTGCCTGAAAATGAGTCAAATGGTCCTCTGTGCGTAGGGACTTAATTAACAGGTCATCAATGTAAACTTCCATAGACTTGCCTATTTGATGTTCGAACATCTTATTAACTAGGCGTTGGTATGTAGCTCCTGTATTTTTTAGCCCGAAAGGCATTACATTACAGCAATATGTGCCATACTTCGTGATAAATGAAGTCTTTTCCTGGTCCTCCGGAGTAGGTGTCGAGAAAAGTAAGGATTTCGTGGCCAGCCGTAGCATCGATTAGACGGTCGATGTTTGGCAGTGGGAAAGAATCTTTAGGGCATGCTTTGTTCAAATCTTTGTAATGTACACAAAGATCCTATTCAGCGTATTTTATCTCCCTAATGGATCCTATTTTAAGAAGCTTAGTTACCTCATCTTTAATGAATGTATGCTTTACCTCGGATTGAGGCCTCCTTTTTTGCTTTACCGGTTTGAACCTGGGATCGACACTTAGTCGATAGGTGGTAACCTACGGTGGGATACCTGTCATATCTAAATGGGACCAAGCGGAGAAATCAATGTTATCAACAAGAAATTGAATAAGTTTTTTCCTGAGTTCGGAGGTTAGTTCTGTTCCCAGGTATACCTTTCATTCTGGAAGATGCTCGATCAATACTGCGTGCTCGAGTTCTTCGACAGTGGACTTCGTTGCATTTGATTCCTCGGGGGCAATGAAGGCCTGATGGGTGAGGAAGTCTTCTTCTCTATCATTGACCATCTGTTCATCGATCACCTATCCCTCGAGCTCAACCAAGGATATGGGCTGTGATTTTTATTTAGCTACCTGTTCGCCTTTTGACTTATCCGAGGTAGATGGAGCCGATACTGGTGCCAAGTCATGCACTGCGAACATCTCTTTAGCTGCATTTTTCTCTCCATGCACCGTTTTCATGCCATCCTTTGTTGGAAACTTCATCATTTGATGAAGAGTTGATGGTATTGCTCTCATGCTATGTATCCATGGCGTTCCAAGTAAAGCGTTGTACCTCATGTCACATTCGATGACATGAAACTTGGTGGCTTGTATGGTTTCATCCACATTGATCGGGAGGATGATTTACCCCTTTGTTGTTTCATTCGCCATGATGAATCCATTTAAGAATCGAGAGGCGGGTATGACTTGGTCGAGCAACCCGAGCTGCTCCACGACCCTCGACCTGATTATAATGGTCGAACTACCTGGATCCAGTGCATCACTATGAGGCTGAGATAAGGCCTCGATGTCTTCTGCGCTGAATGTGAGGTTGTCCTCAGGAATGTCGTACCGAGATCGCTTCTCCCTTGTGATGGATACTTTTGTTCGTTTGAATATGGGTCCCTGTGGGATGTCGACTCCTCCGATGATCATATGAATGACATGTTTAGGCTCCTCCTTCTCATTCTTCCTATTTACATCTATCTCTCGAAAATGATTATTGGCCCGGTCACTGAGGAACTGTCAAAGGTTCCCTTCGTTGAACAATCGGGCTACCTCCTCTCGAAGTTGTCTGCAATCCTCGGTCCTATGACTGTGAGTGCCATGGTATTTGCACATCAAGTTGGGGTTCCTCTGGGAAGTATATGACTGCATGGTCTTGGGCCATCTTATGTCTCTAATCTTGCTTATGGCTGATACGATGTATAAGGCATCGATGTTGAAGTTGTACTCTAAAAATCGGGGTACCTCTAACGATCCCAAGTGCCTGACAAACCCGGTTTTGCTCATGAGTCCCCGGGAGCTCTGGCCTCGATCCACCCTTCGATCATTTTGAGGTATATTACGCTTCGAAGCGTTTCTTCGGTCTTCGACATATGGTTGGTATCTCTCCTTATTCGGCCTCGGCTCCCTTTCTGCATTTCTTGATTCCTTTGATAATAGCTTGCTTGGATGCACCGAGCCTGAGGGGGCTCCCAATTGGTCGTCCTCGACCCTGATTTTCGATCGGTACCTGTCATTTACATCCGCCCAAGTTACAGCGGGATACTCGATCAAATTTTGTTTTAGCTACTTCGAAGCTATTGAGCTTCGTTCATTCAGTCCTTGGGTGAAGGCTTTCACTACCCAGTCATCGGAGACTGGTGGTAATTCCATTCGCTCCATCTGGATACGGGATACAAACTCCCTTAGCATCTCGTTCTCTCTTTGTTTGATTTTGAACACATCAGACATCCTTGTAGCAACTTTTATGGCACCAGCCTGTGCCTTCACAAATGAGTCTGCCAACATGGCAAACGAATTTATTGAGTTAGGGGGGAGGTTATGATACCACATCATGGCCCCCTGGACAAGGTTTCTCCAAATTTCTTCAGCAGGACAAACTCGATCTCGTCGTCCTTTAAATCATTTCCTTTTATTCCACAAGTATATGTGGTAATATGCTCATTGGGATCTGTGGTCCCGTTATATTTTTGGATGTCGGGCATCCTGAACTTCTTCGGAATGGGCTTCGGAGCCGCACCTGGTGGTAATGGTTTCTGCACGAACTTCTTCGAATCCAGTCCCTTCAATATTGGAGGTTCTCCCGAGATCTGGTCAACCTTCGATTTGTAGGTTTCTACTTTCTTATCGTTGTCCTCTATCTTCTTTTATCATGATAGTGGGGTCTGTCCCTGACCCATTATTGCTCGATATTTCTGGTGCTGGCTCAACTCGAGGAGCTATTTCCGATCTTGCTGTGCTTGGAGTCTATTGCTGAATCTGTAACTGAGCAATAGCAACATGTTGTGCTTCCAACATCTCAAAAATTACTTGTAGGCTGACTTCATCTTGAGCCTGTGTTCTGTGTGCGTCGTGTTGGACCCCTTCGCGTATGCTTCCTTCAATATCAGTGCCCAAATCGACGTGCACAGCAACATGAGAACCAACGTCGTCTGGGATAGGAGCTGGTGCTACCCCAGGGTTGAGCGATGGTACACCGGCCCCTGAAGCTGCCGCACTATTTCCCCCCAAGGAATCCAACGCCGTTGTTTTCGTGCTCGGATGCGTTTGCAGCGTTAGGTATATTTTGACCTGAAATCAAAGAATCTTTGGACAAGAAAAAGTGTGAAGAATAACTTGTCTTATCAGAAAACTGGCACCAAAATAATCACTATTATCTTTAGCCCCACGGTGGACGCCAAACTGTTTACCTCGAAAATGGTGTTAACAATTATACTTGATTTGTGGTTCTAAAGATATGTGATTTATTTCAATACTACTAAATAATTAAGAAATGATAAGCGTAAGCAAAGAGAAATGATAGTCAAACCAATGTCGTCAAGGGGCTGGGGGCTTCGAGTTCGATGGTCTCGAGGTCGATCGATAGCAGTGGATTAAGAACAATAAATGAAGAACAATAAAGATGAGAAAAATTGTTGAGCACGTTAAACGATAAAAGCTAAGTAGAATGTTCTATTGCACTGAATTATATGATCCCCCTTACAAAATAATTGGGTCCTCTTTATATATGAGGGGAAAATCCTAATACGGTACATGTCTAATTATGACAAAGAATACTATTGGTAAAAATGTATAACGGTTTAGTACGGAGTTGTAGTATTTCTTACAAATCATATCCGTCCTAACCACGTGTCCTTAGAAATTTCTCGTTTTTTCTTTACTGTCATCGATTTGGCACTGCCTCGAGGTAAGTTGTGGCGAGTCCTCGATGTGCCTTCTCGAAGTGTATGTTCGGGGATCGATTCGAACTTTACTTCGAACTCTTCGAACTGGGGGTCGGCGCAACAGAGACCTCAAAATCGGACTCCTCCAATTTCGGCCGTAAACAATACACTCAGTCGGTTCGAGGGTGATCTAGCTCGAGGGCCAACACTAATTTCTAACATTAATTTTCATATTTTTTAATTTGTGCCAAGTGAAATCACGTATCTTTAAAACCACTTATAAATTTAGTTATTATCCAATTTTAAAGGTAAACAAAAGCATTGTATAATTCAAATTTCAACGCAGACGTTGATGATACAAGTTTCCAATTCACCCAGGAAGCTTCGATCTTCATTTAGAATTTTTGGGACGGAGCCACTCTTGTCCAAGGTGTATTCATCGAGAAATTACACTATACATATATTTAATTTTTTTTATGTACATATATACTCTATCGTAAATTCCCTAGACTTCCTCATATATTTACTCATCTATATTTTAATTCTCTTAATGTAAATCCTAACTCCTCTACAGATCTATGACCCTACATTGGCTTCTTGTTTTGCTTTGAGGTTGGTGATGTATTATCAACTTTGTGGGTAAAGATCTGGGAGAAGATTGTTCTATGGTGCGTGCTATTAGATATCATGAATCATGATATGTGATCCATGATAGGAGGAAAAGGTCCTTTTATTTGTTTCTTTGTTTTTCTTTTTCCCTCTAGATCGAGCAGCTGGGATTATGCACTATATGAGCCTATAAAGTTAAATATTAATAGATATATCAACTAAAACCTAAAATCACATTAACATAATTAATGCAAACAGTAACGAAATGCATAAACTACGCCATCGAGGAAAATTATCACATTAGGTTCTAGCTTCTTAATTTATGGTATTAATGTATATAGATGCAAATAAAAAAAAGTAATATAAATACATGACGCTGTATTATTTTAAAGAAATGTGATGCCATATTAGTGTCAATTAAGAACATTTTTCTTTAAATGCTTCAATTTGATCATATATATAATGGACTAAACCTACTCTTCCAGACTTATAACAGGTCTGATAGAGGTGCAGTGGATACTCCTACAAATAACTAAGATCAGGCAATTCAAAGGGGTTAATATAATTTGAAATTGTTAGAACAAACCGTTTGCTTCATTATAAAAAGGAATTATTAGGATGTCTTTGTTAGCCCCATATTTTTCAATTATTAATGATGGCGTCCACCCGTTTTTCAATATGTATTAGTGTCTGTTTATCAATGTCGATTTCCCTTGCATTCTGTCATAGTCTATCGTCTATAATCAGTGCCGGTGTGTCATCGTGTAGTATATATACATACTTTTTTTTAAAATAACCGAGTGTAATTTTCCGACAAATGCATGTGACTCGGCCACTGTCTATATTTCGTGAGCTTTTATTTAAAAGTACTTGTCGCTGTACATATCACAATTATAAGAGATAAGCAATCATCTCCCCATGTCCATATTTGCATTTGGAAAATTCAGTGATTTATTCGGAGGGAAAAAACCCTAGTTCTTAAATCGCCTCAAACTAATGAAAGATGCAATAAGATGGGTGTCGAGTCCCCCACCAATAATTGTTAAATAATACCATAAGTGATACTTCTTTTTTCTTTCACCCCAAAACCAAGACTGGTCTAGTGCCCAAAAAAAAAAGGGAAGAGCAGAAAACTTTAATCTAAGTTTTGATGATTTTGGCTCTACTCAAAACCACCAGCTTTTTGACTTGGTCTGTTTTTTTTTCTTCTATCTTTTACTTGTTATTGTTTTATAAATAAAGCAATGCAAAATCTCTCCACACAATAAAAGTAAAAGTAAAAACAAGCCTTCTCGTCTCTTTGCCTTAAATTAATTTCCCAATTCCACATACCTCTTTTTGGCTTACAGCTGTAAAGGTGAAAAATACAGCATAATAAAGGGACCCATTTCATGATCATCTTCTTTTACCAAATAAAAAGAAAAAAAGAATGCTCAAATTTTGACCTTTAGTTGAACTCTTATCATATATATCTACCGCTGATGTAGAAAAGGTGATTCCAATTTGACCTTTGCAGTGAATTTGTAATATACTAACAACTCTTTTGTCTCTGTCTATGTAATGTAGTACAATCAACTATTACTGTCATGGGCGACTTTCCAGCCGTGCCTCATGACCTTTTGGACGCGCCCCGTGGCGTCCTAGCAAGCCTCCCAACGCCTGGCGCTACGGACGGTCCCTTGGTCTTGGTCGCGCCAAGTGACAAGTGTGCATGTGCCTTTGTCGCCCCACCGATTTTCTTCGCTAGCGCCCAGCCACAAGCAGCTCACAACGGACCTGTTTCTATCTCTGTAAAAAACGAAGTCCTTTTTTCCTGTATTACTAGATTAGTTTTATTCCATGTACTTTCCTTATGTTTCTCTAGCTTAGTTTTGTCTATTCTTGTAATGTTGGGTTTTTTTTTTAAGCCTTATTAGGGGGGGTCAAGCAATCAAAAACTTTCTAGCAAGCAATTCTCTGTATTGTTGTCTCTCCCCCTCGACACCGCATTGCCTTCTTTGTAATAGCTTTCATTAATGCAATCAAGCTTTTATTCAATTCTCATTACTGTTCTCTCAATTGTTGGCATTGGTTTTCCCGCACGGCACTTACAATATCGTCTAACGTACAGAGGGGACCTCACTTGGCGGACAACAACCACCCTGACATCGGTTGCTTAGCCTTACGTCGCCCTTCCAAAGAATCTCAGGAAGGCGCCGCGTAACAGTTGGTATCAGAGCCTAGGCTCGACATCGGACGAGGGAACGCATTGGCATTACCACCATTTCTGAAGATGGTGAATTATGGGGACCGCATTGCGGCCCTTGAGGAGACGGTCGGCGTACTACGGCCCATCGTGGATAAGGTGACGGAACTGAAAACCAACCTAGTGCAAAGGTTGGACGACCTGGACCGCAAAATGGCCCAGGTCGAAGTTGACACAGAAAACATAAGTCGCGACTCTGAAAGAGACCGGCAAACGGCAGCTACTGAGGAAGCCGAAATTTTTGATAACTCGAGGGCCTCCAGTAAGAGCGTGCCGAGGATTTAGCCCACAGGGAACATGAGGCACACAGGATGACTGCCATGCAGCAAACTATCGACGACTTGACAGGCCAGCTCAATGTTGTCAATGCTGCTCTACAAGGCTTGCTTTGAGGCAGTGGAAATCCAATCGGGGGTGCTACGAACCTCGCCCCCTTGGCACAGAAACTGAAGATTCTTGAGCCAAAGCCATATAGTGGGGCTAGGAATACTAAAGAAGTGGAAATTTTCATCTTCGACATCGAACAGTACTTCGATGCCGTGGGAGGCCTAGAAGAAGCCAAGAAGGTAGCAACTGCTGCCATGTATCTTCAGGGTGATGCTAAGCTCTAGTGGCGAGTGAAGTACGAAGTCATCAGGGCCGGTGAAGATGCTCTGGAGACATGGGAGGAACTGAAGGCAGCCATACGCCTACAGTTCTTCCCCGAAAATGTTGAGTACAATGCAAAGAGAAAACTACGAGAGCTCCGCCAGACCAAGTCAGTGCGGGACTACGTGCGAGAATTCTCTGAACTCATGCTGAACATCCACGACATGGGGGACATTCCTGGAAGAGTTGAAACCTTATGCCCGTATGGAGCTGCAAAAACAGAGGGTGGATACCCTACCCAAGGAAATCCAAGCAGCAGAATGCCTTGGGGACTATCAGATGGAAACTCGGAAGGATAGGCAGCAGCCGCCTATCCGAGCGGGTTACAAAGGGGGCCAATCCAAGATATGGGTCGTTCGACTTCCTAGTCATGCCGTTCGGCTTGACTAATGCCCCAGCCACATTTTGCACCCTAATGAACCAGGTCTTCCGAGAGTACATTGATGAATTCGTGGTGGTCTATTTGGATGATATCGTGGTCTATAGCCAGACACGTGAAGAACACTTGGAGTACTTGAGGAAGGTCCTAGCCCGGTTGCGGGAGCATGAGTTGTACGCAAAGCTATCCAAGTGCTCCTTTGCTCAAAAACAGATCGACTTCCTCGGGCATGTCGTTGAGGAAGGGCGTATCAAGATGGACCAGCAAAAGATCCAAGCCATCACAGATTGGCCGCCACCCAAGGATATCCATGCCTTGAGGGCATTCCTTGGCCTATGCAATTTCTATCGGCGATTTGTGAAGAACTACTCTCTCATCGCAGTACCATTAACTGAACTCCTCAAGAAGGTCATGCCTTGGGATTGGGGTCCTAGGCGAGTGGAGGCCTTCAATCCATTAAAAGTGGCTATGTCTAGTAGCCCCGTCTTGGCCCTTCTTGACTTGGCCAAGCCCTTCGAGGTACAAACAGATGCTTCTGACTATGCTCTTGGCGGGGTCTTACTACAAGATGGGCATCCCATAGCATACGAGAGCCGAAAGCTTAAGGATGCAGAGCGGCGCTATGCCGCCCATGAGAAAGAATTATTGGCCGTCGTTCATTGCTTACGCCTTTGGAGGCATTATCTGCTTGGATCACCGTTCATGGTAGAGACAAACAACACAACTGTTAGTCATTTCATGACCCAGCCGAAGCTGAATGGACCGCAGGCCTGATGGCAGGAACTCCTATCGGAATTTAACTTCAACATGGAGTACCGAAGTGGGAAGTCTAATCATGTGGCCGATGCACTCAGCCGCAGAGCGTACCTAGCATCGGTGTTCCTACTCGCCACCCTAAGGGGGAGCGAAGTAGCCACCACCATTAAGGACCAGATACAGGATCTACTCATCAAGGATCCCACTGCACAATATTTGGTTGATCTAGTAGTACATGGCAAGACTCGCCAGTTCTATATGAAGGATGGTTTCCTGAAGGTAAAAGGGAACCGAATTTATGTTCCAAAAGGAGGGGATCTGAGAAGAACTCTCTTGGCGGAATGTCATGACACTCTGTGGGCCGGCCATCCCGGCGAAGAACGTACCATGGCATTGCTTCGCCGTGCATATTATTGGCCCCAAATGGCCGACGATGCCGCGCAGTATGTGAGGACTTGTCTAGTATGCCAGAAGGACAAGTCCGACCGCTTGACACAAGCGGGACTCTTGGAACCTCTAGTTGTTCCAAAGAGACCTTGGGAAAACGTGTCGCTGGATTTCATCACAGGATTCCCCAAGGTTGGAGATCTCACAACTATCTTGGTTGTGGTGGATCGATTTTCAAAGTATGCCAACTTCATTGCAACACCTCAATCAGCAGAGGATACAATTCGACTCTTCTTCTCTCATGTTGTCAAATATTGGGGCCTGCCCAAAGACATTGTTAGTGATCGCGATTCACGCTTCACTAGCAACTTTTGGACCCAATTATTTAAGTGCCTCGGGTCAAAATTGAGTAACAGCTCAAGTTTTCATCCACAATCTGATGACCAGACGGAGCGGTTCAATGGCATGTTGGAGGAATATCTCCGCCATTTTGTTACCGGATCACAGAAGAATTGGGTGAAGCTCCTGGATGTTGCCCAACTGTGTTTTAATTCACAAAAGAGCTCCAGTACAAACAAAACGCTTTTGAAATTGTTACCGGGCAACAACCACTACTCCCACACACCGTTAATGCACCAAACATGGGGAAATCTCCTCGTGCTACTAGCTTCTCAACAGAATGGAAGCGGAATATGGAGATAATGCAGAGCTATCTGGTTAAAGCCCAGAAGAGAATGAAGAGGCATGCTGATCAGAATCGTCACTTTGTTGAATACCAAGTAGGATACAAAGTGATGATCAAAATCCCAAAGCGGTACTTATTTGCAGGGGTCCATGACCCTCACCTGTTGCAAAAATATACTGGACCTTTGTCCATTAAAAGACGCATTGGGAAAGTTGCATACCGAGTGGATACCCCAGCCTGGTGGAAAATCCATCCCGTCTTTCATGCCAGTCTATTGAAACCGTTTCGGGAAGACACGGAGGATCCTTCACGGAGCCAACTCACAATACCCGATATTCGAGGCTCCGACTCAACCGGGAAAAGGCGGGCTGAAGCTATTCTTGATGACCGGGTAATTCATGCCTCCAGGAAGGATCACCAAGAGTTCTTGGTAAAATGGCAAGGGTGTGATGCAGAGGAGAATACTTGGGATAGGGGAACAAACCTCAAAGCCTATAAGAGCCTGATTGAAGATTATTTGGCAAGTAGGGCGCCGAGGACATCGCCAACTCAGGTGGGGGAGAATGTCATGGGTGACTTTCCAGCCGTGTCCCATGACCCCTTAGACGCGCCCCTTGCGTCCTAGCAAGCCTCTCAACGCCTAGCGCCACGGACGGCCCCGTGGTCTTGGCCGCGCCAAGTGACAAGCGCGCATGTGCCTCTGTCTCCCCACCGATTTATCTCGCTAGCGCCCAGCCACAAGCAGCTGACAACGGACCTGTTTCTACCTCTATAGAAAACTAAGTCCTTTTTCCCTGTATTACTAGAGTAGTTTTATTCCGTGTACTTTCCTTTTGTTTCTCTAGCTTAGTTTTGTCTATTCCTCTAATGTTGATTTTTTTTTTTTAAGCATTATTAGGGGGGATCAAGAAATCAAAACTTTCTAGCAAGTAATTCTCTGTACTGGTGTCTCTCCCCCTCGACACCGCATTGCCTTCTTTGTAATAGCTTCCATTAATGCAATCAAGATTTTATTCAATTCTCATTACTGCTCTCTCAATTGTTGGCATTGATTTTGCCGCACGGCACTGACAATCTCGTCTAGCGTGCGGAGGGGACCTCACTTGACGGACAACAACCACCCTGACATCGGTTGCTTAGCCTTACGTCGCCCTTCCAAAGAATCTCAAGAAGGCGCCGCGTAACATTATGTTTGTTTATTTGTTTTGGTGCCATATCAGTAATATCATTATAGGTGATTTGGTTCGCATACTAGTTATACGTGAATAGGGATGATAATGGGATGGGGCGGGTGGGAGTTTTGTTTGATGTGGGGCGGGGCAAGTTTACTCTTATGCGGGTGTGGGGCGTGTGAAAAAAGTTTTAAATTTTTTAAAGTGGGACGGGGATGGGACCCGGGGGGTGCGGGGCAGCTTTGAATTTTATCTTTTTTGAAACAAAGTAATCATTTCAAGTACAATTTCACATTCTTCTTCACTAGCACAAATACTATTTTGATTTATAATTAACCAATTTGCATAAGTCTCACCAAAATGATATTACATAAGTCAAGATATCGCATTAGTAATAGGAAATGGTAATAACCCATTTATTTTGGAAGATCAATGTAATACTCTCTCAGTTTTATGTTTATGTGATTCTACTAAACTCTCCATTTTATAAAATAATAAAATATCAAACTATTTTGTTTTAGAAAAGAACTAAAGAAAAAAGAAAAAAAATTAAGTGGGGCGGGGCGGGTCCAAGTGGGGCGGGACGGGGCGGGCGGAGCGGATTGAAATTTTTGTGGGTTTTGTCAAACCCGGCTGCACCCGCCCCATTGCCAACATGAACTATAACATAAATATTATTATATGGAACTATTATGTAGTGAATGTGATTAATAAAGATTGCAATACATGGATTATTTATTTTAAAAGAGTTTTTTCGTCAAACGGTTTCTTTAGTATTGTTAACAACTTAACATATATATTCTTATTCCATATTTTGCTGCATAACTTAAAACTTATACTACTATTTAATATTATCAACCAAACTGCAACATTAGTTATGCAATAATTAATTTGTTATGCGACCAACCAAATACTAATATTATTTTATGCGAGAAGTTATATTAAGATTAATTATCAAACAAGCAACCAAACTACTTCTATGTATCCCATGTAGTTATGGACCAGACATGCAAGGTTCCCTTGACGTTATGTGACTACTAATATTTTGATTTAAATCTTGGATACCAAAAAATTTCCAGGAAAAAGAAAAGGGAGAAAAAAACATTTATTAGCCTTAGTTTATCTATTTGTTTCGTTTTGTGATTCAATTGAATATGAACAATCTCAGCAAGCCTGGCAAGAAGTTGATGTGAGGAAATGAGTTTCAAACTCTGCCTGCTTTCTAGAGACAACATAAATATATGCTGACATTCACCTACTTATAATTTTGTGTCAACAGTGTTGTTTTATTGTCACAATTTAATTTTCAAGTGATTTGTATTCGGGACTCTGATAGTTCTTACTCCCTCACGATCCAAAATAAGTGATTTTTTTTTGTTACTTTCACACATATTAAGAAACTCGTCTTTTAACATTAATTAGCAATGAAATTGATCATATTAACCTTTACTATTTATTCACGTAAATACTCCTAGCACATACTCCAACATTATTTACTCCAAGGGCAATGAAGGAAAAAAATAATTAGTTCAGTCTTGAAATCTGAAATAATCACTTATTTTGGACTACAAAAAAAAGGCAAAAAATTCACTTATTGTAGACAGTAGAGAGTAACTTTGTTCAAAATTTATATTTACTTCAGATTAGTTTCAAGAACCGTCGTTGAGGAAGTATATACATACAAAAAAAATTAAGAAAATATTATTTACAAATATGAAACGAAATATTTTAAATTCTGCTTGTATGAACTTGCTCACATTGTCAGTTTCGAGCTTAAATAAGAAAGGAGGGTTAGGGTAGATTGATAGGGAGCTGAAAACTAGTGAATCTATGACAAATCAAGCGAGCTGAAAACTAGTGAATTTATGATAAATCATCACAATAACAAATAAAAAGCTTATATGGAGCGACATAATTCGTGAGAATTCGCATTATTAATCCCAACTTGCTTGCTTGTAATTGAGGGGTCGTGGTAGATATTTATGAGCAGCATGCATGCAATTATCATCATCATCACTCGTCAATGGAAGATGCACTTGGTCTCATGCAAGAAGCAGAAGCTTTGGTTACTATATTGAACATTATCTCTGTGTGTGGGCCTTGTAGAATTTAAACCAAGAGATGAAAATTGAAAAAGAAAAGGACCCCATATCTGAACATTAATTTTACAGAGAAAGAGTCCAACTTGCTTACATTTGCATACACTTCGCGTGAGTTATATTATTGTCTCCAAGTGAAAAAGATACATTAATATGGTGCTCAAATTTTTGTCCTTCCATTGCAGTTCTATCTCTTTCTTCTGCTACTCAGTTATTGTTCTGCAGTTTCCATTCATGATTCATTCCATAGCATCCAAAGCAAAATCTGTAGTATAATTTGAAAATGAAGTTGTCGTAGCTAAAAATAATGGTCAAATATGTACACTGAAAAACATGCTAAGCTCAGATCATTCAAGATAAAATATTTAAGTTTACTCTAACATGATGATGATTTGATCTCTCGTAATTTTTGGTCATTGTTGAACCGCACTTGATTAAATGTTGTTTGTTTTATTTTACTTATTTATGTTTGTACGATGGTTGTATTCACGTCAGCTTGCACATACCTTGTCAATGAAAGGGGGGAGCCGTATGCAGCTTATCTTAAGCGGTGTCGTGTGACATCGCTTCATATTTTTTTCAATAAATATGTATGTCTAAATAATAAGAAAAATGAAAAAATTGCGTATAAATATTATATTGATGTATTTATTTGTTGAATTTAATTTTCAAATGTTGACACCTTGCAAAAATTCATGCGGGCCTTTTTGGTTGCGAAAAATTACAGCCTATTCTAAAACTAGGATTTCTAAGTCATGAATATGAAGAACCACTTGAATTTCATTTGTGTTCCTTAAGGAGACGGTAAAACAGAAGTCACAAAAAGGAATAATTTCAAGAATTTAGGTAACTATGCTTTATAAACTGATTGACACTTTAATAATAAGACCTTCAATCAATAAAACATCAAATAGGGGCTAGCTAATTGTATATCCAGACATAAATGGGTGCCCACAAATTCCTATATTGAGGTACAATTTAGATGTTAGAAGAAGTAGACGAGTAGCATTAAATACAGAAATAATGACCAAGTCCAGTATCTTGGATAGCGTGGTCCAATGATTTTTTATGTTAAGTGAAGGATTGGTGTAGAATAATTTTAACTTTTCTCCACATTTTGTGGCCATATTTTAAATAAAAATTCTCATGACCTCTTCTCCCTTTTTAAAAGGGTAGAAGAAAACACACATTAAGTTGATTGAAAGAGAGAGATTTTCAGGGAATCAGTGCATATTGGACCCAATATCTGAGAAACATTGCTGCCATATTGGAAGCATGTCTTGTTTTACAGACAAAGTTCTGAGTATCTCTTTGATAGTGGCTATGCTTTGAGTATGAGTTATTACCCCTATCTATATTGGTGACCACTTCCAAATTCCCACTATACCTCTTAAATCTTAAAATATACTCTTACCGTGACATCGTTATTGGACTCGAGTTACCAAAGGAGCAATAGATGTGACATGCTGTCTTTTTGAAAGAACTAAATGAATGGACTCCCGACTAACACTTTTTCATTATATCTCTTCCAAGAACACTTCTCGAGTGATTCAAGTCACATTGTATATATGCTCGTCCTCCTAAAGGTTTGAGTTTGATTTATTTGTTGCCAAAGACAAGACTTACAGTGTTATGTCCTACTATGACCTTGTAGCTGATTGCACGCAAAAAAAATAAAAAATGTTTTAAATTAACTCACAAGAGTTGAAGTCATATAAGACCTCTGTTTCTTGCTTCTTTTGTTATGCCTAAACGGTAAAAGAGTTTTCTTTTTCTTGCAAAATATTACTATTACTACTATTTGGTGGTGGCGTAAAGTTAAAGACATTGATCAACTAAGGAATAAAGATGAAAAATGATGGTGACAATTCGAAGACCCTGTCAATCTTAGAATATTTTCCCATACTAAGGTAAAAAATACAAACAAGAATTTAAAGTTGGAATGATAAGATTTCCAGAAATTATTACCTACAGAAGATAATATTCCATTTCCATTTACCTAATATGGTACATATCGAAATTTCGTGCCCGTGAACACTGTCCTTTTGTACCATCATCTAAGAACCTCACTTAATTTTCTATGTACCCTCAATCAACTTTGAAAGCTTCTTTTCTGAAATTTTACCTAGTATTTTTTGGAGGCTTTACCATCTTCAAATTCCTTTTTTAGGGTTTTCTAAGGGACATATAGTCCAGTACCAAGAAACTACAATTAGAAACGCAGTGTAACAAGTCCCAATCTCAAAGTATTCCTAGTCATTATCGTTACTCCCTACGTTTTAATTTAGATGAAGTACTTCGACTCGCAAAATTTAAGAAAAAAAAATGAATACTTTTGAAATTTGTGGTCTTAAAAGTTTAAAAGGGTAAAAGCGTTGTGAGACCATGACATTTGTGTGATTAAAAAAATTTCTCATTAAGATAAAATTGATAGAATAATGAGTTTAAAGTTGAATGATTTTCAACTGTAGAAATATGTCATTCTTTTTTTAACGGACTAATAAGGAAAGTGTATAATTTAAATTGAAATAGAGGGTAATTAATTACATGTAAAAATGATTAAATTTAAGCGAGTATTTTTTTTGGGGCTTCTAGCATAAGGTATCCTGAATTCACTAACTCTATTGATTCGGATTCGGGCCATAGAAAGTCCACTATGGGGGAGGGTGGCTGGGAGCTTCCGGTCGAAAGCGCCTCATTTCCAAAGCATGAACCGGAGCGATATAGCCTCTTTACTTGCACAAGGTAGGGATAAGGTCTCCATACATGCTATCCTCCCAAGACTTCTTAGTGAAAATATCTTTGGTGTGTTGTTATTGAACCGGAGACCTCGGCTTAAGAGAATGAACCTTTATCATTCCACCATATCATTGGGTGTAGTAAATATATTTCAGTGAGCGGAGGTGCCCAAAAACCTGAATTCAGCCCAAACTAATATATTAGGGCTAAACAGAGTGCTCTAGTCAATAAGATCTGGGCTTTCTTCTGATCTTTTCAACTCCCTCAGATTTTCATAGCCCTAAAGAAAACTTGCTACTTCTAGTAAAAAAATACTCTAATATGTCATTATGTTCCTTACTTTATAACTTTGAAGATTAGCACATATGTAATCACATTACTAAGCTAGACTGTCTACAGTAAAATTAATAAATGAATAAATAAAAGAAAATAAGAAAAGTCAACTCTCCTTGGGGTTATAAACAAGTAATCAGAGTGAAAAATGATTGGGTTAAATAGAAGTTAAATGAACAACTTTTCACAATGATTTTCGAGTTGAACAAACATTCGTTAAAGGCATGAAAATCGTCTGGTTGACATTGTTTGGCAATAGAAATTACTACTATTGAGTACGATATGCCCTAAAATTACAACAACAACAACAAAAAAATTGAGGAGCTTTGGTTAACGTTAAAGCAAATGGGGTACATAATATTGTGCCATGCCTATATGTGTTTTTTTTTACTATTTAATCAAATAAATTCTTGTTTTTTTTAAAAAAAAAAGTCAAAGACAATGGTGATTGTGAATTTTTACATTATAATTTGGATTTACGGAGAATAAATACAACCTCAAGTATAATTTTAGTGTCTTGTTTTTTAAAATATAATTTGATGACAACATGGGGTGGTGGCGCAGTTCGCTAGCGCGTAGGTCTCATAGCTTCTGAGTTATCCTGAGGTCGAGAGTTCGAGCCTCTCTCACCCCACAAAGTATTTTTCTATATACTTTGTTAATTTCCATGAATTAACGATCTTACTTGAGGATGTAATTTAATACAGTAATCATTCTTTGCTCATTTTCATGAATTAATTAAATTACAATAATTATCTTATTTGAGAAAAAAATATTACAATATAATTCTTTTTCGCCCAACTTAATACTTTTCCATTGAGCAATAGTTCTTGTTACATTTCCATCATGGTTTCTAACCTTATTCTCTATTGAAATCTTTATTCAGTTTATTAGCAACAATGTTCAATCAAGAAACTCTAGCGTTTGCAAACAACTCCACGTCCATAAATTCCACTATTGCACCTCAAGCTAGGCAGCTCCAAATTCAACAAATCTTCATTCCTAGATTCTTCTGCTTGAAACTTAGCAACAGCGCAATCAGCCTCAAAAAGTCCTGAAGCTGCAAAATCTTTGTCACCTCCCATTACAGGCATCAAAGCACCCATTTTAACTCTGCTCACGTAGTTCCTTCTATAAGTCTGGCCCAAAACACCACTAACTTCATCACTGAGGGACAAAAACTTGAATCCAAGCTCAAGATGAGCAAAGCAATCGTCTTGTGTTATGCCATAGTTATGAACTTTGGAATCTTTCTCTGTAATTGGCACCACCTTGGCTGTAATCTTGACAATGTTTTCAACTTCGATCACAACTTCGTTGGTGCTGCTGGTTCGAGTAATGGAGGCTGTTGGTCCAGTTTCTGACTCCCACCTGTCGAGATATAAGATAATTTAGTAACTGCAAAGTGTGTTCTCTCTAACTATTTATGTTTTCGACGAGATGATTACATATACAATTCAACATGACCACCTTTATGTAAGGTGGTCACTTTTGCTGTCTGTTAGAAATTAGCCACTTTCTAAAACATTTAGTTTTGAATTTTAAACTTCAGATCAAATGGTAATTTTCGAACTTTTAGACCATCAGGAGTTCTAAAAGGTAACTGGCTGTCTAAATATAAGGTCACCAAAGTGGCCACTTTTGCAAATCAGTTAAAAAATTCGCATGCTTGATTCATGAAAGGAAAACAGATTCATGCACACACACGAGACGACGTATTGAGACATAATATAATTAAAAACTACCTTGCGCCTTCGTTGTCGGGAAGAACAATAGTTTCATCATCAAAGTTGAGGAAGAGACGATCATTGGCATTATCCCATGTTGTTGTCTTAAGTGCCCCAACAGAAATCTTGTGAGTACCATAAAGGATACCAATAGATTGAACCCAAGTAAAGTCTCTCTTCATATTCTCATTTCGTTTTCCTATGAAATGGGCGTTGATGTGGAGGTTAGAATCTGAGACCAGGCAAAAATCTTTGTCCTTCTTGCCGTGGAAGTAGAAAGTAATTCCATCTGCTCCAATGAAACGTGGATCTTGGCAAACTGCTCCTGGAGTGTCACAACCTGTGTTTCCAATAAGTTAAAATTATATAATTGAAAGAAGAGTTTAAGTTATATGCACTAATAATTTTAAAATATTAGTATAATTAGGACACTTATAATGTAATTACAGATAAATTTATATGGTAAGCATTAACTATAGTATCCTGAATAAATCATAACTAATACTACTTGCTATAGTAAGTTAAATTACATTGATATATAACGTTAATCAATAGAAAAATAGTTTAACTAATTACCTGAAAAATAATAAAAAACAACTTACTACAACAGGGTTAATTACATTGATACTATACAAGATTATATTTACTTGTTTTAATTTATAGGGCTGTTTTGAAGGGGAAGGGCAAAGGTATAGCGGAAATTGAACTCAAGCCAATTTAATTATGCCAAATATTAATTATATTGTCAGCGTATATAAAGGTTAAACCCGTATAAAAAAGATACAGTGTACTGTGATAGTATATATGGAGTAGAGAAACTTACTGCAAACAGGTTTGCAAGAGACACAATCAACTTGACATGTGCCAGGGCAAGTAGTAGGGCATGTATGTTGTTGATCATAACATTTTGGGTAATTCTTGTTCTTGCACTTAACCGTCTTTGGAGATGTAGTTGGACTCGGAGGGGTGTTGGTAGGTGGGGTTGGGGTAGTTGGAGGAGGAGGTGGGGTTGGGGTAGTTGGAGGAGGAGGGGTGTTGGGAGGTGGGGTACTCGGAGGGGTGTTGGGAGGTGGGGTTGTTGGAGGGGGAAGTGGATCAGTTGCTGGACCATCAGTGCAAATAGGTTTGCAAGATCGACACTCAGTTATGCAGCCATTGGGACAGAATTTGGGACAAACATGTGGAAGATTTTTGCATTGTTTGATTTCATCATCAGAGCAATGTGAATGGCTAGGATGGTTAGCAATTCCAGGTGGAGTAATTACCGGGCTGCCGGGGGCTGCCGTTAAAGAACTTCCAGGGGCTGTGGCCGTAGCCATTGATACGAGCAATAAGCAGAAGAAAATGGCAGATATTGATCGAGCCATTTTCTTTCTTTTGTTGAATATGCAAAGATATTTTTTTAAATAATGTGTTGTTGAAATACTTGGAATTGTATTTGAGTTGATGGGATTTACATTAGGGACAACACCTCTTTATAGGAGTTTGAGAATGAGAAAAGTGAGCCTAATGAATTTCGTGTTATAATGTCAATGTTCTTAGTATAATAATTTGCATGTTTCTTGTTAAGTCATCTTGCACATGGTTCTTTAATTTTATCAAGTCAACCTTTAATATTCTCTATCAAATTCTAGTATATGGCGTCACTTGGCCATAAAGCTGCAAAAATACATTCTTTAAATCTTTTCTTGAACTTTAGAGTAGCTTAAAAACATAACCCCTTAAAGATAATAGTATATCTTTTCTGCGAAATAATCAGAAAAATCAATATCCATTCATGAATAGAAAGAAGAAATTAATACGTCTAACTTGTGAAGAACTTAATGAATGGATAGGTTTAATTTGGGGGTGGGGGGATTGGTCCTTTAATCCTTGTCACTTAATCTGGTAATATCAGGAGTTTTACGTAATTTCATTAGTACGTAAAGAACCACATACCTACAACGAATGGCTCTTAATATAGGAAACACGAACAAAGTTTGGTAGTAAATTTTATGGATTTAAGTTATATATACTCGATCAATGTTATTAATTAGAGTTATGCAATTAATTTTAATTTAAGACCTGATGTGCAAATATTTGGTATAATATAGGTGCATAAAATTTAAACCTTTGTTTTATTCCTTCACGCAAGTGTCTTTCTTTTTATATGTAGCTATAGTTAACAATAACACCTGTAGGAACGACAATTATTATCATTGTTCTATCTTCTACTTATTGTATGGAAGGATTACGATAAATTGATAGGAGCATGAAAATAAAAATAATGGTAGTGTATACCAAACTTAAAGTTGACAATTCTTGGTTACGTTATGTTGAGGCTAATTAAATTATCCTCCCTTCACATTTGATGCGGTTTGAGACTTTACTTCTCATGTGATGGTTATTCTGTTAAGTCAGACATACATTTAGATTCAGCTCTATAATTCATTGGTCGGTAGCAGGGACGAAGTTACATTATTATAAGGATGGTCAATTGATCTACTTTCGTCGAAAATATATTGTATATATAGGTAAAATATTATATTTTAGAGGTATGTGACATATATTGAACACTCTTTGTCGGAGAATTTTTTCACTTCTTTCAAGTTTGAACATCCTTGGATAAATTTCTGACTTCGTCACTGGTCGGTAGTCGGTACGAAGATTATATTAAAGTTTGCTTTATTCCTTGAATCCAGCTGTATGATTCATGGTGCATGCGCAATTATAAAGCAAAATGAAAATTATAATTCAAAATCAATTATAATTTGAGTGGATTTTCAAATGCATGCCAAAATAGTTTGCTTTATGTTTTGTAGTACGTCTAGATAAGGCTTATGGGGCTTTGCTATGGATATTCATGATGATTTACTTAGAACTTATTTATAGAAAAATAAAATGAAAGGAACACACATAGTTTGGTTCATTCTATGAATTGGTTATATACTTGCTTTCATAAGTATTTTCGGGATTTTCAATCAGCAAATCGT
Source organism: Nicotiana paniculata (assembly GCA_005239505.1). Taxonomy (NCBI): domain Eukaryota; kingdom Viridiplantae; phylum Streptophyta; class Magnoliopsida; order Solanales; family Solanaceae; genus Nicotiana; species Nicotiana paniculata. Next base: position 39,303 of record ML312554.1, read on the forward strand.
GTCTCACTCTCAAACTAATTAACCTCCTCTTGAAAAGTAAAAACCTTATTCAATACTGTCCTAGGACGTATATCTATGCTTTACAAAATCCAATTCCAGTGGAAGACTTGTATACATTCTATATACTAGATCATTTGTTTATTATGCATATTAAAATTTCTTTAAAATCAAAAGTTCTCTTGTTTGGCAGTTATTAACTTATATATTATGTTGAACACTACTATATCGCAAACTTGTTTCTCTGTCTCTCTCTCTTTTTCTCATCATAATAAGGCATTTACATTATTAGTTCTCATCACTTTTCTTTGTTTGGGGAGGGTGTTGAGCTCAAGGTGGTTGATACAAAACGGATTTTTTGGTGCTGGTCTTAGCGGAACGTCCTTAAAATTGATATTTACAAAATGACCCAAGAAGCACATAACTCTTCAGGAGTTTCTTTACCGGATTAAATTGGTCATCAATTTCTACCGAATTATTATACTTTTGATGTTTAGAATTTCTCTACCGAGTTGATACTATATTTTTTCTACATATTTGTAAAGTTACTCATCGAAATCTACCAGATTGTAATACTTTTACTGAGTTATTTTAACTCAAATTTGCAACTTTAATTTGGAGCAAACCACTCCAAATCTGCTCCAAATGATCTCAAATTTGAAACAAAGCTTCCAAATACCAACACAAACAATTCTCAACACCGATTTAGTCGAATAACATCAAATCAAAAAGATTCGTTTTGTCTTCTTTTATGCTTTCTAACGTCCAAACAACGGGGAAATTACCAAAATCTGTGTTTGACTAAAAGTTTAGCACGAATTATCAACATTCAAACGATTTTAACAATAATCGAGTATTTATTATTTTTTATTCATTACCAAACACGAATTTCAAGCTTTAAAAATTAAAGAACAATTGTATTCAAGTAAAAATGAGGACATTCTGCCCAGACCACTCCTTTGGGGATCACGGCGTGCTAGTTTCTATTGAGGTCGTGGCTTCCGCACATTTAGTTTTACAACATCCGACTTTGATGAAACCCAAATTGAGCCCACCAAACGGCCCGTTATAGTTGACCTTTACTGAATCTATTTTGGCACGATGAGACAAATAAGATACTTGTGTGGGCAGAGGAATTTACATAGAATGCAAACTATTTAAGACTTATTTAAATAACTTACAACCATTTTTTGAAAATTACATATGATACAACTTATTTTAAAATCGCAACTTTTTAATTAAATTATATTTATCTTTTCATCCCTAACATCTCCCTCTTAAAACTCATTTATTGAATCTTAAAAATAGGAAATACCAATTAAAGAATATCACTACATTAAATTTAAAATTGCTATATTTTCTCATATGTCACAAGTCTCTCCTGTGTCAAATTTTGAAACTTCTTCACGTTTTTAATTGTTGAAATCATTCGTATCACGGGAGATTTTCATAATTACCAACTTGTCTTCTCCCTACAATATTATATATTGTTTGTAGGATATTGTATAATACTTATTTATGTGTATACACTTTATTATAAATTAAAGGTAGATTATATTAAAATTGTTCTATGTATTTTTGTAAAGTGTTGATTAATAGTTGTATATTGTATAGTTATATATATATATATATATATGTGTGTGTAGAAATATTTTGTCGTAATAGTCAATAGTTGAATAATTTTTACGAGCTAATTATGGGATATGTTTCAAAATAGAATTCCCCTTTATTAGGAATGTTACCTTTTTTTAAAATTCTCCTTTATTAGGAAAGTTACCTTTTTTAGAGTATAAGTTTAATATATTTGTTGTAGAATATGTTATTATATTATAAGTTGTGGATTATGGTATACTTTCAGAGTTCATAGGTAATTATGAAAATCTCCATTTACATTAATTATTGACTCGGTAACACAATTTTAGGAAAAAAGCCTCAAGCTAAAACTTTAAAGTTGTTGGGATATACTATTAACCATGAGGTTTAGATATAGTATTTTGTTTTATTCTTTATGAAATAATTATTTATTTAATTCAATAAAGTACTATTTTAAATAGATCATTCGTTACATGTGTGTCCTTTTAGTTATGTAGTAGACAATTAGTGTATGGAGTCTAAGCTCATGCACAGAAGATTAAATTGTTGCTTCTCATAATTAATAAACTATGTTCATAATCAAAGATATTATTGGACAAAATATCTTGATGATTGTATCACAAAATATCTTGATTATGGGAGTAGTTTTACTCCGACTTCTTGTGCTAGTATACTCAGTGTATATTGAGCGGAACAAGTAGAGAAAAGATTATTTTTTTAACCGAATATATAAAATATTTTCTCTAATTCATTAAATGAGTCTATACTCCTAATCTTAATATAATTATTATGATCAATGTAATTTGTTTATTGTTTTGATTTATCAAAAGGTACGACTCTATTCAGAGTTAGTGTATGCCTAATAGATTGGACAATAACGAATAACATTTGTGAATAATAATTAGTTGATAGAATCCATGGCTTGGTTTTGAGTTTGATGATACCCCTTTATGTAAGCTTATAAGTTTTCATGTGAAAATCCGGACAGTGAATTTTGTATCCGTCACATGAAATATTTTAAGCGGAATTGTAAAGAATTTAATTAGTTGATTAAATTAAATTTTCAGTGATTTAATTTAATTAACTGGTATTTGAGATCTTAACATGGGGAGTTAAAATAAGTGTTATTGAATTTTTGAAATTCATATTGAGGAGTCCAATTGCAGTTTTTAGTGGAATAAATTGCAACTAATTATAGTAAGAATTAATTCATGCTAATTTCGAATTAATGTTATAATTGGTAGCCTCTTATTATTTATGTGGTCCATGCTATACCTAGTAAAAACCTGAATAAGACTTGGATAAAAAGTAACTTGGGAGAAAAATCATCTTGTAGAGCTGGAGTAGGATTCTACTTGTAAAAGTAGAATCCTACACGTTTTTGGTAGCACAATTTCGGCAAAAAAATAACTCTACTTAAGGAAGACTAATTTCACCTAATTACTCACTTTTCAGAGTTGTATTGTTTTCGCCCACCCAAAAGCAAAATCGTCCAAAGTTTTACTAGGCATATAGCATAAGACTGCAACCCTGGATTCTTGTTGTTTGGAAGACTTGTGCAACGATTTCAAAAGGTTAGTGCCTCTAATCTTGTGATTATAGCATTGTCTAATTTACATGTATTTGATGTCTGACTTGTATGCTTGCTTCCGCTGCACATGCTCTAACAATTGGTATCAGACGTCGTCTTACATCTAACTAAATAATGTAAAACAACATGAATAGAGTAATATAAAAACGTGTTGTTTAATGATACATGTTTGGTATGATTATTCTATGTCAAAAACGTGATTTTTTTATTAGTGTCTTAATTCTGACACTATGAATTAATACTACACATGCATAAACAGTGGTGTTATATTTAATGACAGTCTGTTTAATTACGTTTTTGATTAATAGCAATTTATTTTTTAATAAAAACGTGATTATTTTTTGAATACTATTAATTCTGTAATTTTGGGTTAATACACATATGCATAAACAATGACTTAAAATTGTTTTAGTTGTGTTTTGTCCATAATCAGATAGAGTGTTATATTAATAAAAATTTGATTGTTTTGTATGATATTAGTTCTGTAATTCTGGATTAATATACAGAATTATGAAGAGTGGCATTTTTTGAACAGTGAAAAACATACTGTTTTTTTTTACAATTCTGTCTTAATAAGTTTTTATTAAATAATATTAAAAATATTATTTTGAGTTCTGAAATCATATTTTAACATACATATGTATATTTTGTGATTTGAACTAGTCAAAACAATTAAAACCCTTAAAAACGCCAAAAACATAATTCTAGTAATAGGTCATGAATTTGAAAATCTGAAATTCTGTCAAACTCTGATTGACCTCGAATTTTTTAGGTTCATCGGAATCGGCCCAACTTAAAAGATGTATGTCGTTTTTTGGGTATTCGAGGTCGTTTAGATGGGTTTTTAGCCCTTTTTCTATTTTCTGGAATTTTTTTTTTTAAAAAAAAAAGATTTTTTTATAAAAGAAATCAGTGATGGTAGGGTTCAATTCTCATGTTCAATCATGTTTTACAGTAATATAATGAATTTATATGTTGACATAGGTCTTCTTCCACATCGAATAAGTTTATTATAACTGATTACTGTAGTTTTGCCTCTAGTTATTTTGATTACTTGTATTAACTCTTCAACGGAGTTACATGTTGATTCAATGAAACTAGAGTTTATAAAAGTAATATTTACATATCTTAAATTAACAATTTACTCTCCATCTGAGTTGGTCCTGTTTTAATTTATGGGGTAAATATCTTACATAACTCATATATTTTGCATGAATACTTAAGTTTCCTTAACGAATCTAACTGTTCAATGAGCATGGGATATGTGTAATGAGCTGTTTTTGAATTTAACTATTCTAAATACGATCTATTTAATGTGAATATCTCTCAGATTAACCATGTCTTCATTCAACCCACTTACCTCAATTCTGAACCAAAACAAATTAGAAGGACTGAATTATGTTGACTGAAAAAGAAACCTTGATATTGTCCTTACTGCTGAAGGTTACAAATTTGTAATCACTGAGGAGTGCCTAGAAAAACCTGAAAATGCTACTAGGTTAAGGCCTATGACAAATGGGTTAAGGCTGATGAGATGGCGCGATGTTACATTCTTGCCTCTATGGAGAATGTTTTGCAACATCAGCATCAGTCTATGGGGCCTGCTTATGATATGCTCGAAAGTCTCAAAAAGATGTTCGGTGAGAAAAATCGTGCAGCTAAGCAGACAGCCATGAAAGCCCTTTTGAACACCAAGATGGCTGAAGGATCATCGGTCAGGAACCATGTTCTTAAGATGATGAGTCTTCTGAATGAACTGGAGGTCCTTGGAGCTGTGATTGATAAGGAGTCTCAAGTTGAGATGGTCCTGCAAACTCTTCCTGACAGTTTTCAACAATTTCGCTTGAACTATAACATGAACAAAATGGATTTGTCACTAGCAAAATTGTTGAATGAGCTGCAAGCGGCAGAATCTATTATCAAACAACAAGCTCCAGTTGTGGCACTCAATGTTTAGAAAGCTTTGGTTTCTAAGTCGAAAGACAGTAAGAAAAATAAGAAGGCTCAAAAGGTTTTGGCACCTGGTGGTGCGGCTGGTGTGAACAAGCCCAAAGGCAAGCACCTGGGCATCACAAGAAGCAATGCCCTGCCTATCTGGCAAAGTTGAATAAGCAAGGTAATTCAAATTTAAATGTCGTTGAAACTTGTTTAGCGGCTGTTTCTACCATATTTTGGTGTGTAGATTCGGGAGCCACTAATCATATCTGCACTACTTTGCAGGGGTTTCAGGAAACGCGGCGGCTAAGTGAGAATGAAGTTTGTGTTTTTCAAGCCAATGGCAAGCTAGCACCAGCTTTAGCTTTAGGAGATATTAGAGTTTCGTTTAGTAGTGATAGAGTTTTAGTTTTAAAAAATGTACTTTATGTACTTTCTATTAAAAGGAATTTGTTATATGCTTGCTTTCATAAGTATTTTCAGGATTTTCCATCAGCAAATTGTGCCTCAATCTCAAACTAATTAACCTCCTCTTGAGAAGTAAAAACCTTATTCAATCCTGCCGTAGGAGGTATATCTAAGCTTTATCAAATCCAATTCCAGTGGAAGACTTGTATACATTCTATATACTAGATCATGTGTTTATTATGCATATTAAAATTTCTCTAAAACCAAAAGTTCTCTTGTTTGGCAGTTATTAACTTTTATATTATGTTGAACACTCATATATCGCAAACTTGTTTTTCTCTGTCTCTATCTCTCTCTTTTTCTCGCCATAATAAGGTGTTTACATTATTAGTTCTCAAATCACTTTTCTTGGTTTGGGCAGGGTGTTGAGCTCGGGGTGGTTGATACAAAATGGATTTTTTGGTGCTGGTCTTAGCGGAACGTCCTTAAAATTAATATTTACAAAATGACCCAAGAAGCACATAACTCTTCAGGAGTTTCTTTACCGGATTAAATTGGTCATCAATTTCTACCGAATTGTTATACTTTTGCTGTTTAGAATTTCTCTACCGAGTTGATACTATATTTTTTCTACATATTTGTAAAGTTACTCATCGAAATCTACCAGATTGTCATATTTTTATTGAGTTATTTTAACTCAAATTTGCAACTTTAATTTGGAGCAAACCACCCCAAATCTGCTCCAAATGATCTCAAATTTGAAACAAAGCTTCCAAATACCAACACAAACAATTTTCAACACCGATTTAGTCGAATAACAACAAATCAAAAAGATCTGTTTTGTCTTCTTTTATGCTTTCTAATGTCCAAACAATGGGAAAATTACCAAAATCTGTGTTTGACTAAAAGTTTAGCACGAATTATCAACATTCAAATGATTTTAACAATAATTGAGTATTTATTATTTTTTATTCATTACCAAACACGAATTTCAAGCTTTAAAAATTAAAGAACAATTGTATTCAAGTAAAAATAGGACATTCTGCCAAGACCACTCCTTTGGGGATCACGCTGTGCTAGTTTCTATTGAGGTCGTGGCTTCCGCACATTTAGTTTAACAACATCCGATTTTGATGAAACCCAAAATTGAGCCCACCAAATGGCCTGTTATAGTTGACCTTTACTGAATCTATTTTTGCACGATGAGACAAATAAGATACTTGTATGTTCCAGAGGAATTTACATAGAACGCAAACTCTTTAAGACTTATTTAAGTAAGTTACAACCATTTTTTGAAAATTACATATGATACAACTTATTTTAAAATCGCACCTTTTTAATTAAATTATATTTATTCTTTCATCCCTAACATCTCCCTCTTAAAACTCATTTATTGAATCTTAAAAATAGGAAATACAAATTAAAGAATATCACTACATTAAATTTAAAATTACTATATTTTCTCTCATCAAAATAATATGTCACAAGTCTCTCATGTGTCAAATTTTGAAACTTCTTCACGTTTCTAATTGTTGAAATCATTTGTATCACGGGAGATTTTCATAATTACCAACTTATCTTCTCCCTACAATATTATATATTATTTGTAGGATATTGTATAATACTTACTTATGTGTATGCACTTTATTTTAAATTAAAGGTAGACTATATTAAAATTGTTCTATGTATTTTTGTAAAGTGTTGATTAATATTTGTATATTGTATAGTTTATTTATATATATATATATATATATATATATATATATATGTTTTGTCGTAATAATCAATAGTTGAATAATTTTTATGAGCTAATTATGGGATGTTTCAAAACAGAATTCTCCTTTATTAGGAATGTTACCTTTTTTAAAGTTCTCCTTTATTAGGAAAGCTACCTTTTTTTAGAGTATAAGTTTAATATATTTGTTGTAGAATATGTTATTATATTATAAGTTGTAGATTATAGAATACTTTCAGAATTCATAGGTAATTATGAAAATCTCCATTTACATTAATTATTGACTCGGTAACACAATTTTAGGAAAAAAGCCTCAAGCTAAAACTTTAAAGTTGTTGGAATATACTATTAACCATGCGGTTTAGACATAATATTTTGTTTTATTCTTTATGAAACAATTGTTTATTTAATTTATTCAATTCAATAAAGTACTATTTTAAATAGATCATTTGTTACATGTGTACCCTTTTACTTATGTAGTAGATAATTTAGTGTATGGAGTCTAAGCTCATGCACAGAAGATTAAATTGTTGGTTCTCATAATTAATAAATCAAAGATATTATTGGACAAAATATCTTGATGATTGTATCACAAGATTATAGTATAATTTGTCTTGATTATGGGAGTAGTTTTACTCCGACTTCTTGTGTTAGTATACTCAGTGTATATTGAACGGACCAAGTAGAGAAAAGATTTTTTTTAACTGAATATATAAAACATTTTCTCTAATTCACTAAATGAGCTTATACTCCTAGTCTTAATATAATTATTATGATCAATGTAATATTTTTTTATTGTTTTGATTTATCAAAAGGCACGACTCTATTCAGAGTTAATGTATGCCTAATAGATTGGACAATAACGAATAACATTTGTGAATAATAATTAGTTGATAGAATCCATGGCTTGTTTTTGAGTTTGATGATACCCCTTTATGTAAGCTTATAAGTTTTCATTTGAAAACCCGGCTGGTGAATTTTGTATCCGTCACATGAAATATTTTAAGCGGAATGGTAAAGGATTTAATTAGTTGATTAAATTAAATTTCCAGTGATTTAATTTAATTAACTGGGATTTGAGATCTTAACATGGGGAGTTAAAATGAATGTTATTGAATTTTCAAAATTCATATTGAGGAGTTCAATGGAGTTTTTTAGTGGAATAAATTGCAATTAATTATAGTATGAATTAATTCATGGTAATTTCGAATTAATGCTATAATTGGTAGCCTCTTATTATTTCTGTGGTCCCTGCTATACCTAGTAAAACCTGAATAAGACTTGGGTAAAAAGTAACTTGGGAGAAAAGTCTATCTTGTAGAGCTGGAGTGGGATTCTACTTGTAAAAGCAGAATCCTACACGTTTTCGGTAGCACAATTTCGGCCAAAAAATAACTATAATTAAGGAAGACTAATTTCACCTAATTACTCACTTTTGAGAGTTGTATTGTTTTCGCCCACCCAAAAGCAAAATCGTCCAAGGTTTTACTAGGCATATAGCAGAAGACTGCAGCCCTGAATTCTTGCAGTTTGGAAGACTTGTGCAACGATTTCAAAAGGATAGTGCTTCTAATCTTGTGATTATAGCATTGTCTAGTTTACATATATTTGATGCCTGAATTGTATGCTTGCTTCCGCTGCGCATGTTCTACAAAAGCACATTGGACAAGATTTCCCTTAAGCGCAAGAATTTTAAGGCATGTTGAGCACAATTTTAAAGCACGCAGCAGCTATGGTGATCATCAGGAGTTCGCCACAAAATTTTAACAATCACCAGAATTTTGTGGCAAATCCTGACGATCATTATAATTGTTGTGTGCTTTAAAATATACTTTAAAAATCTAGCACGGGGCTATTTTCCATCCAGGTCATTTTCAGCACCCAAAAAATTTATCATTAACCAGCTTCATAGGCACGAGATGAATCAACACAAAACTAACTTGGATGTAAATATGTTAATCGTTCTCGTGAATCCGTCAAACCAAAACATATTGAGAAAAATATTATTTGCTCACGCTACGTGTATCTAGACTAAGCTAATAACATTACACTCAAAGTAAAAAGTTGCACACCCTACACTGGAAATCGAGTCTCCCTTTAGAGCAATTTATTTTACTCCGTGCTATCTCCAGTGCTTCCTGCAGCAATTTATCCAAGCAAACGTTGAGAAGAGGGTGTGCTGGTGCAGCACACAAATAACCAGAAAAAAACTGCTAAAAACATTCCGGGTGTGAATATGTGGCAGTTGACTAATTAGCTAATGGATTCAACAATCGAATACCAAGATCATATAAAATGTATTACCCATTGAACAAGACAGGATGCAAGGCAACAAGTAATTCATAGAAAAAAGATACTGCATATAAGGTAACATGTTTCAGAAGCACCTTACAGTTTGAATAGGAGACAAAAGAGAGTATTACTTGATCAGTATACATCTAATAGGTGATCCCTCAGCACCAAGCAACCTTAAGGGCAGACAGTGTACATTGTATATGCCAGTTTTTATATCATCCAACTTCAGCCCTTCAACGAGAATAATTTCCTGGAGCATTTCAAACATCATAAGAATGGAAGGATAATTACGGGCATTACAAGAAGTAAATGGTCAATAAAGTCACTAATTCTGAATATTCTATAGTCGCTTCAACAAAAGGGAACAGAGATAATGCTCAACAATAGTTATCCTTTTTTCCCTGAAGAAAATTAATCCAACTTATGTTGGAGCCCATGAAGCAATACACATGCCCAATGAAGGAGAGGCCCACTTGAAGAGGCTGAAGCTGATAAAGCAGCCTCCTTAGTAGACCCGGTCCATTTTATTTAATTCTTTACCTGACCCGAAATGTATAAATATAAATGTAGAGTTTCACATTATTTTGTATAGATTCACAGATTAATACAATCTCTCTGTTCAGCTCATGTTCTTCTCTCTCTATATATGCACATTTCATCTTAGGGTTTCTCTTGTGAGTTTTACTTGAATTCATGAGGAATTCGAGTGTTTTCATGGTATCAGAGCTCAAAATTGGAGATACATGAGCATTTCGTGTCGATTGATAGTACCCTTGGATGTTGGTTCGTGGTTTCAAACTGTTCGGTGATGAAGTTTGCTTCGGCGATTTTTGACGGTGAGTTTGCTTCGGCGATTTTTTGACGGTGTTCTGTTCAAACCAGTCGTCAGAGTCCGGTAACTTTCATCTGCTGATATTTTTGCCGTCTACATTTTGCTTGCTGTGAGAATTGACTGAATTGTGAAAGCCCTATTTTTTTTCAAAACCTAAATTTTCAACTGAATAATTTTCTATCAATGGCTCTTATTGACGATTCCTCCACTACTACTGCTGCCACTACTCCTTCAACCTTAACTATCTCTTCTTCTGTTGAACCGCCACACCCTTTATACCCCTTTATACATGTACCCGTCTGATTCGCCTAGCACAATTTTGGTCACAAAGACCTTTAATGGCACGAGTTATGGGGGTTGGAGACGACGCATGTTAATTGGATTATCATGTAAAAATAAATTGGGGATAATCAATGGGACAATCCCCAAACCTAGTAAAAACTCTGTGTTGTTTGAACCCTGGGTCCGTTGTAATGATATGGTGACTGCATGGATACTAAATAGTCTAGATACCGAGATTAGGGAGTGTGTATACAGAATCTGCTCAAAAACTTTGGAAAGAAATCGAACAACGATATGGGAAAGCAAATGGGATTAAAGTGTTTCAAATCAGGAAGGACCTTGCTTCCATTTCCCAGGGGGTCTACCAACATTGCTTCCTATTTCAGTCGCATTAAAAAGTTTTGGGATGAGTTGGTTTACTCAATTACTTATCCAGACTGTACATGTAGTTGTAAAGAGGCCTTTCAGAAGATAGAGGGAGAGCAGAAGGTTCATCAATTTCTGATGGAGTTAAATGAAACCTACACTGGGGTCAGGAGAAACATTCTTCTAATGAAGCCTTTGCTTGAAATTGACAGTGTGTATGCAATGTTGATTGCGGATGAACGCCAAGCTGAAGTTCAAATTTCAAATTCAGTTTTTAGTCCAGAATCTGCCTCCTTTAGCACAAATGTTCAGAAGCCTATGAATTCAAGGGTGCAATTTGACACTGCTAGGGACAGTACCAGAGTTTAAAGGCTTTTCACTTCAAGGATAAATTTGATCCTACTAAAAAGGGGAATTCTAGTTTGATGTGCAGATACTGTAATAAGCCTGGGCATCTAATTGAAAGCTGCTATAAGATGCATGGATACCCTCCACGTTTTGGTTTCAAATACAAAAGGTCGGCTGCTTTTGCTCAAGTTTCTAGATAGGAGCTTCTGATAACTCTGCTTCTGAGAGCTCCAAAGTGGTTCCACTTGACATTGGGGGCAACATTCTGACAAAAGAAAAAGAACAATATAATCAACTGCTCCACTTTCTTCAACAGTCCAAGATGTCCTCTGCCTCTCAAGACATTCCATCTGGTTCAGCAAACTTTGCAGGTCTGATAGGTATTTCTGCTTTCAGTAATTGTGCTAATTATGTTTGCAATTTTACTAAAGTAGAGGATGACTTTTGGATCATAGACTCTGGTGCTACTAATCATATGACCCCCCCCCCCCACCAATCTTTACTAACTGATATTAAGCCCTTAACTTTCCCTTACCTTGTGACTCTTCCCAATGGGTACAAAGTTAAGGTCCATTGTAGTGGTTCTCTTTATCTTTCTCCAACCATTTCTCTTCCTAATGTCCTACTTGTTCCTTCGTTTCATTATAATCTCATATCTGTAAATCAACTACTTATTCATCTTAAATGTAATGCCTTTTTTACTGCCTATGCATGTGCTTTGCTGCAGGGCCCTTTTCTGAAGAAGCCAGTGGTGCTTGGTAGAATTCAGAAGGGTCTCTACATGCTTCAGCTAAATGATCTTTGTGACTGTGATGTTTCTTCGTCTAATTCCTATGTAAATACCATAACTGCCAATGTTGATATAAAGAATAAGAGCATTTCTCTTTTATACCCTTTTGTGTGTGCTAATCTTTCTACTTCTGCCTTGTCTATTGATCATGCATGGCATTTGAGGTTAGGACATGCTCCTTTTGCTAAAATGAAGCATATTCCTTTTTTTTCTAATAAATTGCCTAATAAACAATCTTTTATTTGCTCCATCTGTCCCATGGCTAGGCAACAAAGGTTACCCTTTCCTGAAAGCACCATTCACTCCGCTACTCCTTTCCAATTGATTCATGTAGACTTGTGGGGACCTTAACACACTCAAACTTATAATGGTTTTAAGTATTTTCTGACCATTTTAGATGACTTTACTAGAGCCACTTGGACCCACTTGCTCTCATCCAAATCCAATGCCTTTTCCATTTTGAAATACTTTATTGCTATGATCAGCACTCAGTTTTCCCTTCCTGTTAAAACTGTGAGATCAGATAATGCTTTTGAGTTGGGAGGAAGTAATGAGGCTATAGCCTTTTTCTCTGCTCAAGGTATTCTTCACCAGACTTCCTGTTCACATACACCACAGAAAAATGGTGTAGTGGAAAGGAAACACAAACATCTGCTTGAAACTGCTTGGGCCCTCCTCTTTCAATCAAAATTGCCTCTCAAATATTGGGGTGAGTGTGTTTTGACTGTCACATACCTCATCAATAGGTTTCCTTCACCTCTACTTCAAAATAAGTCACCCTTTGAGTTGTTGCATGATTATTCTCCTTACCTTTGCACATTGGAAAGCTTTTGGGTGCTTATGTTTTGCTGATGTCCCTAAGCCTTACAGAGATAAGTTCAAATCTAGGACTAATCCATTTGTTTTTATTGGGTATAGTTTTGGTAAGAAAGCTTATAAATTGCTCAACTTATCCAGCTCAGTTATTTTTCACTCAAGAGATGTGGCGTTCCATGAACACCTATCTCCCTATTCTGATACATCTACTTTTGCTCCTTTGTTTCCTCTACTTCCTCATTCTTCTATGACTGACAATGTGCTAATGCCTGATCATAATCCTCTGTCTCTACATCTTCCTCTGTTTCTACCTCTAATGCTCCACCATGTGTTACTAATCCTCCTCTTAGAAGATCTGGTAGGCCCTCCAAAACTCCTGCTTATCTCAATCATTATGTATGCACCTCTGTTTCTGGTTCTAAAGTGTTGGCCTCTTCTGATGTAATTGCTTACTAGAACCTCAATTTTATCATCAAGTTGTGTCTAATCCTGCTTGACAAGAGGCCATGATGAAGGAGTTTCAAGCTTTAGATGCCAATATCACCGGGACTATAATGCCTCTTCCTTCAGGGAAGAAAGTTATACCTTGTAAATGGGTTTAGAAGATAAAACAGCGGGCAGATGGTTTTATTGAAAGATACAAGGCTAGGTTGGTGATTAGAGGGGATAGTCAATAGGAAGGAGTAGATTTCCCTGAAACCTTCTCTCCAGTGGTCAAATTGACCACCATTAGATGCCTATTGTCCATAGCAGCCAAGAGACATTGGACAGTATTCCAACTTGATGTTAATAATGATTTTCTACATGGGGATCTTGATGAAGAGGTGTATATGAAAATACCTCCTGGTTTGACTGTTCAATCCTCTACTTCTACTACTCCTTTAGCCTGTAAGCTTAATAAATCCCTCTATGGTCTTAAACAGGCTTCCAGACAATGGTATGCTAAGTTGTCCTCAGCTCTTCAGTCTAAGGGTTTTCATCCTAGTGTTAATGACTATTCTTTGTTTCGAAAGTTACAAGGGAATTCCTTGACTATAGTAGCTGTTTATGTTGATGATATACTGGTGACTAGGGATGATTTATGTGAAATTGCTGTCTTGAAACAGTTTTTAGATGATCAGTTTAAGATAAAAGATCCAAGTGAAATTCATTTTTTTCTTGGACTTAGAAGTTGTAAAGCAAGCAAATAGTTTTCTAGTTAATCAACACAAGTTCCTTGTGGAACTTCTTTCTGAGTTCCACTGTTCTACTGTCACTCCTGTTGTTTCCCCCCTAGATCCTTTGTTAAGTTGTCAGCTGATTCTGGAGATTTATTGCATGATCCCTCTGTCTATAGATAATTGGTAGGGAAGCTAAATTTCTTGCAACATACTAGACCTGACATATTATTCACTGTTCAACATTTGAGCCAATACATGTCTGCCCCACGAGTGGACCATTTGAATGTTGCTTATCATGTATTGAGGTACTTGGCTGGCACACCCTCACTTGGTTTGATGTTGTGTAATTCTCCTGACTTTACTCTCCAAGGTTAGGCAATTCACTACTTTGAGTACAGCTCAGAATCTTCATTATATACATTTTTAACTCCCCCTCCCCCATTCTACCCCACAATTTTGTGATGAATATCAGACTCTAATCATAGGTAGCATGAAGGTTCAAGTTAGTCCGAAGAAGACTACTTACCCTGCTTTTCAGGAAGACAAGATGGGAAGGAATCAAATCATCAAATGCAGCAACCGACAAGTAATCAATTCCTGAAAAAGAAAAAAAGGAAACAAGTGTCAGTTACGAATTCTTCAATCAGTCGATATTCTTGAAGGAAATCGGGAAATAAATTATCGCTCGTTTAGTTAAACTTCAGCTGTAAAACACAGAAGCCTCTAATAAGGACAAATCCAAACGGGACTTCACAATTGAGCACATAAATTGAAAAAACAATACCCAAGTTATGGCCAATGAGATTTGTCAGCAGAAGGCAGTAACAGAAAACATAGATGAAGATAACTAAGTTACTTAACCACCAATAATAGACAAATAGGACACATTAGTCAGAGAGCAGATAAAACAAATGTATATGCATGTGTATTAATTAGATACTAGTTCAAGCATTTAAGTGAATTGCCGCATGATGTTCCACTCGCTCACAATATACGGAGTATAAAGTGTAGACGAGATTTATGCATCATCTATGGTAACTCAAAAAATATATTTACAGCAAGGGTAAGTTTACTTCAGCACGGAGCATGCACGGAAGTGCAATCTGAGGAAAGAATTTTAACAATTTACTCTTGATGCCATAATAGAGATGGCAATAACGAGTAGCTGGAATTATATGAAGAAACTAAATGTAGACACCAGTCAGGACTAAGCAAAGAAGTAGTAATTGGAGATAGTAGCCATGTCAATCAAGCTTAGACGCGACAAACGAAAAAGAGGAACCCTTTGGCCATCGAGGTGCAATAGCACACAAAGTGCTGTATATAGTTGACCACTACTGTTAACATAAACACCCAGTACACCACTAAATCATTAACCAATTCCAAAAACAAGGGAAAAATTAAAAGAATTTGCTTCCTTCAATAAGATTCTTAAGATATGAATGTGCTACAGCCTATCTTACCAACAAGTTTGATGTCAGTGTTATCCACTAGCCACTGCGCTCCATCCTTCATGAATCCGACATAGCTTGTGTCAAATGCCTTTTTCCACATAAGACGCCTGAAAGTTGAGTTTGCTCAATTAAGAAACAGAGTACGTTATAACCGTTCATCCAAGTCAAGTATTTAATTTCCATGCAAAGTGTTGCCCCCAAGGGAAATTGACGTTATTGGCCTTCTTTCTTTGGCAATTAGTTGAAATATGACCAATAACTACATAAACAATGAGTGCGTCAAAATAGAGCTCTCAAACAGCATATACCTGCACCTTGCACCCCAAGAAGGGTATGGAGGAAAAGAAGAAGAATCCTAGCCTGTTCACGTAAGGGAGAAAAGAATCCATGACAAATACTAGATTTCTGAAGGAGGATCTCATTCTTCCCACCACATGACAAACCTTAATTGATTATCCTTTTACAGGGTTTTCAAGAAATTTATAAAGCAAGAGTTTTACCAAAAAAAGAACAAGAGAAAAGGTTACAGCAATTCGAGACATATATTTTGTACAATCCATCTACATTATGTTAGGCTTCTAAAACTCAATAAACGTGTGAAACAACAATTGGTATCCATACAGATGCTTAGTCTGGAGAAATACTTGATTGATACTACTTGAAATGCTTAGCCTTTCAACAATTTGATCATGATAGTTCCCACTCTCCAGGGTCAAGTGAACATATTGATAATGTGCTCCAAGTTTCATTATTTTTTGCAATTCATCTATCATTTTTATATTTTGGAAGAGTAATCAAAGATCTACACCCCGTAGAGGCACATTCTCCAAAGTCTAAGAGCAGATTCTGCTACAATTTTGTTGGTTTTGAATATCCATTTCCAACTTTTACTTTTATTAGAAGTGTGCTTTTTATGACATCTAAAGTCTGAGAAATACATAATTTCAGTGAGAGCTACAGCAAACATGCAACTTAAGCACAGTTTTATGATACTGCTACAAGTTACCTGTCAGTGTTTAGTGTTCTGAAAAGTACTCGTTTCACTCCCTTGGGGATATGTAAGGATTGCATAACATCCGCTGAATAAAAGAAACAAAAGTATTATCACGGTTAGCTAATATACATTTGCAAACAGCTCTTTTGTGCCACCCGATTTTAAGTGAGTATTTCTTCCTCAAAGTTGTTGCACGTCTCATATTTTAAGCAAGGTAAAGACAGAGGAAGCTTTTTAGCTCAACAATGTCTAGTCAACTGATTATATTAATATACTGGAAAATTGAGAAACAAATGATGTAAGACAATAAGCTGGAAACTGATCCAAAAATTAATAGGAGAGTTTATCATCCTAGAGACATTTAGCATGACGGGGGAGGGGAGATTTACCAGTTAAGTTCTTGTCTCTTGGAACATCAACTACCAATGCAGGACCTGTTAAAGCAAGTGAAGGACGTCATCATTAGTGCATGAAAATGGGTAACATTGCCTGTAAAAAGATAAAACACTAAACACGCCTGTTAAGAAGAAAAAAAAATTGACAGTATGTAAAAGGTGATGATTCAAATTTAAAAAGAAAAAATAGACAGGAAGCTGAACACTGAAAAAGAAAGAGAATCTAGATCAATGATCAACCATTAAAAGAACCAGAACCAGTCATAGCGAAAACAAAACATTAAGGATCTTTGTAGGAGGTATCCTTCCAATGAAGAAGACAACAACAGGGAAATTCCATTATTCTATGAAAAACGTTAAAAAACGATATAATGTCGATGTACCTCTGATGAATGGATCAACGTAAATATTACCAGAGAAAAATGCATCAAATTTGAATACATATGCATTGTTAAACAAGAAACACTAAAGTAATAACTGTATCAGACGAAGAACCAAGACAATTACATGTATTGACATCCATAAAGAGCTAATATATGTAGCAGTAATACTAAATTCCCTTTTCTTCTCTTTTACCCGTTTTTTCAGTAATGACTTGTTACGTTTCAGGACTTCCTGTGAGGTTAAAATGTTTACCAGCTTTTTCTTTTTTTAATTTGATAAGTAATAAAATGTTTTCCTGTTACAAAATGGGCATACACAGCTGCTCTTGGGCATCTGGGAGGATATCAATATCTTAGACTCTAGAATCACAGTCATAAAATATTTATTGAGCGAGGATAAAACATAGTTAAGACTGAAAATAGATTTCAAAAGAATTGATTGACAAAATTTCTAATTCATAGACCAGGTCTCAACTGTTTTCAGTGATTTGATTTTTTAAGACCTAAATCTCCAGACTCCAATAGCACATCAATTCGAAAGAGCAAGTAAAATTCACGGTCACTACTGTGTTTTGAGTTAATCAGAGCCATCAGTTATTAAAATTGGGAACAAGATTGATCATCTTTCTTAAGCGCAAGAGTAATCACATAACTAGTAGTTCTTAGTGCCAGCTGAAGGTAGAATTTCCTGGGTTAATACCGTTGAGAACTCTAAGGTCAAGGGAATCAACATCAAACCCTGCATCATAATATTCAGCATACATATGTCCTGGTGCATCAACATGAGTGCCAGCATGAACACATAATCTCAATTCCGAAAAGTTGTAATCAGAGCCATTCTTCATGCTGGACA
>ML312555.1:0-96845 GCA_005239505.1 Nicotiana paniculata
TACTAGATGTAGAAATCAATGTTTGTCACTTCTATGGTGTTTTCTTGTTGAATCCTTCCGAATGGCTTCGAATCCCTTAAGTTGTGTTGTTTGGTGTCTATTTATATGCTTAGGGCGAACCCTAACCGTGTAGGAGACTTCTATTTCAACCGGGAAACACTTAAACTCGTCAAAACTCGGATTTAGCCGAACTGGGAACCCCGGGCGTTTGGGCTCTAACGCACCCCTAACGCCAGGAGCTGCCTGGCCTTGTGGGATAAACGCCCCCCTAACGCCAGGTAGGGTCAGGCTTTAGGGGGAAAACGCCCGGCTATCGCCCGGGTGTCTCCTTTTGCGTATTTTTGACATATTTGCATCCCTTTAGCTCCGTTTCCATATCCAATTCACCTACACATAAAATAAACTCTATTAAGCACATAACAAGTGNACGCCTTCACCAAGGCCTACACAAGTATATTATGTCAAAAGCGTCATCAGCAAAAATTCTCACAAAGAATATGAAAGCGGTAACAACATGAACGTACTGTGGTTCTTGGCCTGCCATCGTGTTTTGGCCAGCTCACGCCATACACGTTCGCTATATGGGAAAGCAAAGTCTAAACATTTGATCCACCCTGGAAGGTCCTGAATCGAACTGGGAAACCAAACAGTGGCTGCACAATTAAAAGAAAATCAGTCGAAAGAGAAGGAGACAACGAAAGCACGCTCGAGTCGAAGGTACTTACGATTCATGTTCCACCCCTCCGGAAATGGCATTCTGTCAGCAGGGATGATATCAGAGGTTCTGATTCTGATGAATCGGCTCATCCATCCCCAGTCCCTATCCTCGTCGATGCAGGCGAGGAACACCTTGATGGATTGACGGTGTAATTTAATAAGTCCCCCTCAGAAAAGCCGAGGGCAATAAAATCTGATCAAATGGTCGAGGGTGAAGGTCATTCCCTCGACCATGTTGGCAATATGACGAAACATGTAGACAATTCTCCAAAAAGAAGGATAGATCTGACCAAGTGTCACTCGGTTTTGACGACAAAAATCAAGAATCACCGGATCAACCAGTGGGGAAGAAGAATCGACGGGGCCTAAGGTGAAGGGGTATGTATAGATGCTAAGGAAGCCAGGCTTGTGCGTTACTATGCTTTCGTCGGCCGTGGGGATACCTACTCGGGCTGACTCCCCCCAATGGCAGTCAAGTTTCACCCTCTCAATGTCCGATATTATGCTTATATATCCGGATATGGGCTCACATCGGCCCGATGTAGAAGGGGGTTTTTCTATTAAAAAGTCAGAAATGGTGTCGAAAGGGCCAGGAATGCATTGTCCAATGGTAGGAGGGGTTTTTGATTTGCCCTTAGACGAGCGTGATGTAGTAGCAACCCCCTCCTTTTGTGGAACCGTTTTAGAGGTCTTTGCCATGGTGGCTATCGAGTTTTGTAGTGAGAAGATGGGAAAAACGTGAGCAGGCAGAAGATAAGAAGAGAGAAAGCTTAGATGAAATCTGATGGTTTGAAGAACAAGATGCGAAACTATGAAAGGCAAGTGATTGTAGTATTTATAGGGGTCCTTTGGATGAGCTTGAAGAGAGAAAATCGAACCTGTGACGGTTCATGGGCCTCTCGAGAATTGTGTTGACAACAACCTCTGCACAACTTTTCGCGTCACCTCATTTAATGCTCTAAAGAGGCTGACGACATAATAGGAGTGTCGAAGGGGCGGAAGGTCAAAACTATTTCTTATCTCTTCATTCTAAGAAATGCGGGGACTATCTGTACACGGCTAAAATCAGAGAGCCCGATTTTACGGCCACTTCGGTGAAGACAAAGGTTCGAAGGCCCGAGCTCGGCATCGAGGGGCACGTCGAGGGTCCTCAACCCCGAGGTAATACAAATCAAGGGTCGACATGAAAAGGCGGAAACTCCCAAAAGGCACGTGGTCAAAGCTGACTAAGTACACAAAATAGTACAAGCTAGTACCGTGGCATTAAATGGATGTACCAGCCATCTCTCTTCGCATTAATTACACATGTACTATATTGAGATCCCTCCATATATAAAAGGGATCCTTGTCACTTTGTAAAGATAGATGATATTCAATACAAAAACAAGAACATCCTTCGCTCTCTAAAAACATTCTTTTCAATTGTCTCATTAAATTATTGCTTCTCATTTATTGTGTTCTTGAGTTATTCTTCAGTTATTGCTTATCATTGATCATAAATAGGCGAACCTTAATGCCTTCAATACTGTTATACTATCCGCCCTTAGCCAAGCTTCTCGAGCTCGACCTCGAGGCCTACCCGACCACCCTCGAGACTGGCCTCTTTGGAGCCTGGTTTGCTTAATCTAGTTCTTTTCGCTCTTATTTCATCTTTCTCACTTCATGCTCAATATCTATTGCCTAAACAACCGGTATTAATAGATCACATATTTTTAAAACCACATAATCAAATATAATTGTTATTATCATTTTTAAGGTATATATATAAAATGAAATAGTTAAGGTGCATGGGACACCTGTGTCCTAATTTTTTGAAATGAAGTGCAAACCCTGTTGTATGAATTTTGTTCTCGTTGTTAGGATAAAAACAATAATATAATAATAAAATAAATAAAAAGGGATGACTGACCTCAAAAGGAAAGTGTGGCGTGCTTTGTGTGCGTTTCCGACACGTAAGGGTTCTGTTATGCCCATAAAATATTATTCCCCAACCCCGATGTCGTTTTCCGTCACGTTATTCCATCCTTGTAGCTGGCAATTTTCCTTTTTTCTATATTTCGGCGCGAGCCCACTTTATTCCTTTGTTTCTCAACCCTTTACTCCTCAGCAAACATTCCTCACCGTTGATTCAAAACCCATCGGTTCAGATCAAGTTGCTTCCCTAACGAAATATACTTTGCTTCCTTAATATAGCTTTCCTAAACAAGAATCTCGTGAAAGCGATTTTTCTATCTAAAATAACGATCTACATTGAGGTATTTGCGCTTTTTGTCCAATTGACAAATTTTTTATTTTTAGTCCTTATGATATTTAATTAGGCATGTTTATCTTTTTAATTATTTAAAATGTATGTTTTTTATTTCTCTTCTTTGATCTTACAAATTTTAAAAACTATTAATCATTTAATTACC
The DNA here is from genome assembly GCA_005239505.1 of Nicotiana paniculata. Classification (NCBI taxonomy): domain Eukaryota; kingdom Viridiplantae; phylum Streptophyta; class Magnoliopsida; order Solanales; family Solanaceae; genus Nicotiana; species Nicotiana paniculata. The sequence goes on from ML312555.1 coordinate 3,129, forward strand.
TATATTGTACTGTTACCTCGTATTTGAAGGTCATACAGTTTTTAAACTAGTTTAAATATTTAATTTTTTCTATACAAAGGACAAAAAATATACATTTAAAATTAAATGTGCTTAGTAAAATTTCACAAGAATTAAAATCAGAGTTTTCATCAATAATTGAGGGACCAAAAATGCTATATTAAATATTTCAGAAGATCAAGCGCTTGGGAATTTTTTGAGAAACATTAATGCTGATTTCAACTTGGTGGGGTCCGGAAGTTTTTTCTTTTCCCTTTATTCTTTCTCCTATTTATACATGCAGGCATCTCTAGAGTTTTTTTTTTCTCATTCACCTTTTTTCTCTCTTTGCTTCATCAAACTGGTTAGTAATGCTGTTACCCTTTTTAATTCTTGCGTTTTCATACATTCGTATTATCTGTTATTCGATTTTTTTATGGAATATCAAAGGTTTTGGGGTTAGTTTTCATCACACATTTGTCTATCTTTTCGGAGTTTCCTGGATTTCCTGGCTGTGTTTTCGTTAGCAATAGAAGATTTATTTCTGTCTCTTGATTTCTGCTTAAATTTTGATAAGGGGGTACTTAAAAATATATATTTTCCTGTTTCGTCAATTTTTCTTTTTTGTTTTTCCCCCTGTCTAATGACATTTAACTATGTTAATGCTTTGCATGGTGTGGGGGTACTAGTTTGTTGTTACCCTTTTTAATTCTTGCGTTTTCATACATTCGTATTATCTGTTATTCGATTTTTCTATGGAATATCAAAGGTTTTGGGGTTAGTTTTCATCACACATTTGTCTATCTTTTCGGAGTTTCCTAGATTTCCTGGCTGTGTTTTCGTTAGCAATAGAAGATTTATTTCTGTCTCTTGATTTCTGCTTAAATTTTGATAAGGGGGTACTTAAAAATATATATTTTCCTGTTTCGTCAATTTTTTTTTTTTTGTTTTTCCCCCTGTCTAATGACATTTAACTGTGTTAATGCTTTGCATGGTGTGGGGGTACTATTTGTTAGAGCCTTAATTTGGGATAAACATTGTCAGTGAAGGTAATTACGCCTTGGGTTTTTACCTACTCCTTTTTTGTTTTCTTTTTCTGTGTTGTTGGTTTTTTAGCTAGATGTTTATTTAGGTGATAAGATTGTGAAAATGACAGAAATTGTACAAAGTTTCAATCTTTAAGCTTCCATTCTTCGATTCAAATATTTGCTACTGAATTGTGCCCGAATAGAGGGTAATGGATGTAGAGGATTCAGTTTTTTCCGAATTGAGGCCTAATTGCTTAATTGATTGATGCTGTTGCTTGAAATTGCTAAAATAGTTCTTGGCTTCTTGCAACTTGCCATTGGATTTGTGCTGCTGTTAGTACTTAGCATTTTCCTCTAATTTTGTTCCTGCCTAAATCTTAAATTTTGAAGTGATTTGTCTTTTGAGTATATCATGGTTTAGAGGTTTTGATGGTTTATTAAGAGGAATAACTTTCTTCCTCTAGTTAAATATGTTCCTTTTGCTAAAATACGTAATGAACTCAAAACAGGTCAATATGGGAGCAAAAGCATTTCTTGTTGCCCTGTTTCTCTCAGCACTGTTATTTCCTTTGGCCTCCTCATCAAATGATGGCTTGATGAGAATTGGCTTGAAAAAAATGAAATTTGATCAAAATAACCGGCTTGCTGCACGCATTGAGTCAAAGGAAGGGGACGTTTTGAGGGCGTCTATTAGGAAGTATAACTTCCGTGGTAAACTCGGGGACTCAGAGGATACAGACATTGTAGCACTGAAGAACTATATGGATGCTCAATACTTTGGGGAGATTGGTGTAGGCACTCCACCTCAGAAGTTCACTGTAATCTTTGACACTGGTAGCTCGAATTTGTGGGTGCCGTCGTCGAAGTGCTATTTCTCTGTAAGCTTCTATACATGCAAATGATACAAAGCATAGCATTGAACATCCATCTTGAGTGATGTAAAATTTGATGACTGCCTATCTTTGTGTAGGTTCCCTGTTTCTTTCATTCCAAGTACAAATCAAGCGAATCAAGTACTTATAAGAAGAATGGTATGTTATATTTCCATTTCTATATATTGATGCAAATTGTTTCTCTCTACCATTTGCTTGTTTATTGATGCATGAAACATATGCTTCCTTCTAATGCCTGCTATTGTTTAGAATATGTGCCATCTTGTTCATTATGGAACACCTTTTGTAGTGTCCTTAAGTGTTTCTCACGGTGCATCAAGAGATTCCCTTGGAAAAGTTAAATGATGAGTACATGTAGTTGACTGTTGAGACATAAAAGGAGGCTGTTTATGTTGTGTTTATTAGTATATTACTGTAACTAGTGAGGTTTTGGAAAAGAAACATCAATATCCTTATCTCTCTCTGCGATTAGTGCTTTTTGGTTGCGACTTGTATAGTTTTAACCTCTGCAATGCCTTTTTAGATGGTCTTTCTTCTTCCCTATTAACTAGGTTTTATATCCATGTCTTAGCAGGCCTGTGACATAAGAAACTTTCCGCAGATAACTAGTTATTCTTGATTTTTTGTTCTATTACAATTATATCTGTTGCTCAGAGCAAATGGATTGAACAGTCTATAATAGTCATGAAAGCCATTGCTTGGTCGTTTAAAGTTATGAAGCGATGCAGCAAGGGCTATCGATTCATTGCTGAAGCCATGCATTTTAGAGAAGTTTGTGCTTCAAATAATGGTGCACAAGTGATTCCAACTAGAATTGGTTGCTTCTTTGAATCTCAATTTTGAGGAGTTGAATTAATACTGGGATTATTGTATATTGGATGCCGAAATTAGTTATTTTAACTGCAATTAATTTTTATTGTAGAGTAAATTCATAAATGTTCGATATTTTCTTGTTTCCTGTTGATTTTGCGCTTCGCTTCTCGCTATTCACTGCATCTTATTTTGCACGTTTTGCTTTTAAGAAGACTAGGTCACTCCTACCTTAATGAACAACATTAAGATCTTATCGAATGCTTCCACAAGACTGAGATCGTATTTGGCATTGTAATTTAATGTGATTAAGTTCGTGATAAATATTTGATTTGCCATACAGGGAAGTCTGCTGCAATTCAGTATGGTAGTGGAGCTATTTCTGGATTCTTCAGTCAAGATAACGTCAAAGTTGGTGACCTTGTTGTAACAGATCAGGTGAGTGAGGCTCCTCACTTGTTTTAAATCTCTTGAAAGTGGAAGTCTTATATCTCAAGGTGTTCATGTACTAGGAATTTATTGAGGCAACCAGAGAACCCAGCGTGACATTTTTGGTAGCCAAGTTTGACGGTATATTGGGTCTTGGATTCCAGGAGATTTCAGTTGGAAATGCTGTTCCAGTTTGGTATGTGGGTGGTATTTAGTTTACTCTCTTTCTTTCCCGTAAACCAAATTAATGCTCTAGACAATTTGCTTTCCAGACGAGGTTTAACATTGAAAGATTAGATTTCTATGAATGCAAGATAGGGTGGGCGTCTCTTTCTGTTTAAATTTGACTTGACATTCATCTGGGCAGCATCTCCTGTCTTTTCCAGGTACAACATGGTCAAACAGGGTCTTATCAAGGATCCTGTCTTCTCATTTTGGCTCAACCGAAATACAGAGGAAGAACAAGGTGGAGAAATCGTATTTGGTGGGGTTGATCCGAATCACTATAAGGGAGAAATCACTTATGTTCCAGTCACACAGAAAGGTTATTGGCAGGTTTGTCATTCCATCAATTCAATACTATGTATGTTCATGTTTTGTACAAATGCTATCTTAATCTTAGTAATATGATTGGCAGTTTGATATGGGTGATGTTCTGATCGATGGTAAAGCTACTGGTATGTTTTGCTCTGCACCTTTTGAATTGGATTGCCAAATTTGGGGAATATAGATGAAGGCTATGTGCTTGGACATAGAATTGGCCCTTCATTTGAGTTTTTAACATAAACATATCGGGTGTAGGTTACTGCGAAAGTGGGTGCTCTGCAATAGCGGATTCAGGGACTTCTCTCTTGGCTGGTCCAACGGTATTATCTATAGCCTTGATTCTGGACATATCGCTTTTTTGTTAGGATTTTGTTATTTGTTTCCACCATCAAAGTCAACCGCTACTCGATTATTGATTTCTTTGTTCCTTTGAACCTTCAACAGTTCCTAAGATTCATGAGTTAAATAGCACGAATCCATCATCTGATCTGTGTTGTGATTTAATTTTTCATCACAGAGAGGATGGTAGTGAAATTGGTTTTTCATTTCTGAGCTTACCTTTGGATATACCATCTTTAGCTTATTAGCTGGGGCCGAAGTCTGTAAATCTGCTTTCTCTTCCCTGTCTTTCTGTTTAATATGTTTAAAACTGCCTCAGTAGGTACTTGTTGTTTTGTGTTACTTGCTTTTATTATGTTTCAGTGAGAATGATGCTTTTACTTCTGCTTTACTCCTTGGTGTTCTGTCTACTTTCTATTTGAAAAGAAAATTATCCAACCCGAGAACTGTAGCCAGGTTTTATCCTGTTGACTTGGAAATGTTGACAATATAAATGAAGAAAAAATCTGCTGCCTTTTATCTCTGCAATTGTACGACTAAACACTTCCAAGGTTGAGCAATCTTACCCCCCCCCCACCCCCCTCCATACAGACCATAATCACTATGATTAATCAAGCCATCGGAGCCTCTGGAGTTGCTAGCCAACAATGCAAATCTGTAGTTGAGCAGTACGGGCAGACAATCATGGATTTGCTGTTAGCAGAGGTGAACATTCAACTGTGTAACATTTTCATTTGTTTGATAAGCAGTTTCCTGTGCAGTTACAACAATATGACACTTGGCAATCTAGTTGCCTTTCCCGGTTGTCTAATTAGCCCGCATTTAAGCAGGCACGTCCAAAGAAGATTTGCTCACAGGTTGGAGTATGCACTTTTGATGGAAACCGTGGCTTTAGGTTAGTCTTCAGGCTCTCTGCCCCTTCCCATATCGTGCATTTGGTTAATCCATAATGTTGATATAAATACTGAATAATTCTGTGGCCTTTTTTCTGCAGTATGGGAATTGAGAGTGTTGTAGACGAGAAAGCTGGCAGATCCACAGGACTGCAGGATGGTATGTGCTCTGCTTGTGAAATGGCGGTCATATGGATGGAGAATCAACTGAGACAAAACCAGACTCAAGATCGCATATTAAACTATGTGAATGAGGTAAAACATCTGTCACTGCAATTTTCTCCTTTTTTTTGAAAAGATTATTGACTGACTGGCAGCTTTGCGAGCGTCTCCCAAGCCCATTGGGGGAATCAGCTGTTGACTGTGGAAAGCTTTCTTTAATGCCTAGAGTCTCTTTCACAATCGGGGCCAAAGTGTTTGACCTCTCCCCGAATGAGGTATGCTTTATATTTGTCTTTGACAGTAATAAACTTCGCTATTCCTCTTCTAATTCAACGTTGTCAAAGAGAGAAATAATTAAGTGGCTCATCATAGAGTCTTTTTGTCGCATTACAATTAATTGTCGTATTGCAAAACCGATTCTAGAGTTTAAGGTTTTCAGTTTCTACAGAGAAGTGGATGTTTGTTGTCATCAAGAAGTACTTCTATATTTTTGAGGTTGTGAATACTTCGATGTTACATCAATTTAGATGTATCATTTCCAACTAAGTAATCTAAGAAAACCTGCCTAAAATCTTTGTGCCGTGAAAAAGTTTTGTTTGCTATTTTTATGGAAGTGTATTACTTGCTGACCTTGCTAACGCAGGCTGCTTGAGAAGGTCTCCCTTCACCAACGTCTCCCCCCCTCCCCCTCTCTCCGCCCCCCAAAAAAAAAAGTTTATGTCTGAATGATTCAGTGGTTCCTTTTTACTTGTTTCAGTTGTTTAGCTTGCTGACCTAGATTGATCTATGTTCTAATTTTGGTTTCTTTTCCCGTGATCAGTACATACTCAAGGTGGGCGAGGGTGCTAAGGCACAGTGTATTAGTGGTTTCACTGGCTTGGACATTCCTCCTCCCCGCGGACCACTCTGGTAAAGTTATCTTTATATGTTCTCTCTATTTTAGTTATGTTTTTTGAGATAACTATCAGCACGGCAGTTAATCCAACAATAACCTTAATCCGAATTATAGAGCTATGGCACAATTAAACCCGAGCCAGCAATTCTTTTGTTCACTGAGTTCTCTATGGTATTCCTTTGGTTACAGGATCTTGGGTGATGTTTTCATGGGTCGATATCACACAGTCTTCGATTATGGCAAACTCAGAGTTGGATTTGCTGAAGCAGCTTAATAAAACTAATGAACCTACATTCACCACCTTCTATAGCAAATGGGATTGACATGTATGAACACTCTTAAGGTGTTTTTTTTTTGTTGGTTTTTTTAAGGTGTTAGAAAAACTATACTTGTAAATATTTGCTTCTATCTTCGACTATGTGATGTAGCACTGCTACTATGTCCTTTGTGTTTTTAGCTGTTTGTGTTATTTTGCTTGAAATTTAAAATCAGGTGAATGTCTTAAGGATGTGTCATAAGATTTATGATTCTATTGTCATTGCAGCAGGATTCATGATGTTGATACTAGTAGTGTTTGCCATTACACTCACAGATTTTTTAAAACAGAAAAGAAACACAAATAACTCGATTTGCCTAACCTTTTTACATGGGTAGAGATCTTGAAATTACTTGATCAATATAGCTGGTGGGACACCTAGTTCGTTGTTCGCGCAAGAATAATTAAGTTGTTTTTTTCTTTTAATTTAGCCACAGGAAGTCAGGAATCACCTAAAAAGAACGTATTTCTATTAGAGTTCTCTCAATCATTTAGGGTTGATTGGATCCTTTTGAACTCAAAAATCTCTTTTTCCGCTCTTCCGAACTGGATATATCTTTGATAAACAGAGGAAATGTCCTTCCAAAAGAAGAATAAGAGAAGTTATTTTAAAATATATTTTCTCTCTCTTGCGAACTGGATCTCTTTGATAAAACGGAGGAAATTTCCTTCCAAAAGAAGAAAAAAGGAAGTTATATGGGAACCCTTATTCAAGTGATTTTATGATGTGCCTCACAGCTATCGGATATACATAACCTTAGATTCAAATTAAACATACGGATGACTAAAACTCAGTTACAGTTAACTATTAATTGATATTACTTTAGTATTAGTACTATATATACTATATATAAATGAGAAAGAGTAGGACAACCACAGCTGTAAAAGCTGTATTATCTGCTACATTGCAAGTACTTAAGGATAAATTGGTAATTCTAATTGATTCATTCTCATAAAGACGCATGTACAGCACGTGTCTTATCTCTTGTTACTCATACTTCCACAGCCCACTGATCCAGCTTTAGTTTTGAATCTCAATCTTTCCAAAACTCAAAAGCGCTGGATATTCTATCGCTCAATTTCTCTCTTCATAAGATAATTTTTCTGGGTTTACATACTTTTTTTCATCTTAAGGTACTTCTTGCCTTTTCATTTATTGCTACTTTATTGTTCTACTTCCTTCTTCTCTCGCTCCATATTTTCTGTGTTTTCATAAGACATTTTTCCTGAGATTTGCATAGTTCCTAAGATTATTTCTCTTCTTGTTTTGGGTTAAAATTTGTACTTTTGGTCAAATTTGGTAAATTAGTTTGTGATGCTAATAGGTGCTGCTGAATGTTAGTAAATGAGTCTTTTCTTTTTCCTGAGACTAAGTATGAATTGTTGGGTGAATACTTAAGTATGATCACAATTTAGTGGGTTTGTGTTATTTTCCTGTTCTTTTGAATAATTTCTTGCTAGAAATTTTACATGTATGCCAATAATTTTACCTAGTTTGCACTTGCATTATAACTTTCGGATGAGTTTTGTCTTTTTCATGCACATATTCACAACAATGGATCTTCCCAAATTGAATAATAGAACTTTGAACAAACTTCAACAGTGGTTTATCCACGACAGAAATTCACAGAATAAATTCATTAATATTTTTAATTATGTATATGACAAAGGACAATCAGCCAATAAGATACAACAACGAGACAAAGAAGTCAATTTGGAAGAAGTAATTTTTACTATATATTGTGAAAAATTAAGAATGAATTAAGTAGGCTATCCACCTATGGGATTTGATATGAAATCTTAGTATTTCAATGACCTCTCTGTAGGCTTGTTATGATTAAGAAGATGATAGCATCCCTGTGTTACCTGTAAGAGTTTCTGCTGTATTTATCTTTTAAATTTATTTATTTAAAGTGATTGTTTGGTGGTGGCTAAAAGGAATGCAATATTTTCTTCGACTTTTGGTTATGTGATCCTTTTTTTTCTTGGTTGTCACGTATGGAATCAAGTGTTGTTTGGGATAAGTGGGACAGAAACTGTTTTTTCCTTCTGTCTCTACAAGATTAATAAAGTCACACATGTATGTCATTTTCTTACAACTATTAGCTATAAAAAGCAGAATTTATACTGTGATAATTACCTAGGTCCAGATATGTTTTATATTATAACTTTGAATATGAGACATAGCTCTAGAGATGAACACAAAGAGCAATATTTACGCATTCTAATCATCATAGTAATGTAGCCCATCTATTACTAAAAGCAGTAATAAATTTTTTAAATTTTACGTGTGCATTTTCACAAATGATTAGACCTTCCTTTGGTTGCTCTCTATCTAAATCGTGAAAATTATTATCTAGCCCATCTATTACTGACCTTTCCAAATCAGTACACTAAAGCCCTCCTCTGAGTTCATTAGTCTCCATGAAGCTTCCATTTGAAAAACCTTACCCTTTTCTTTAGGAACTTGAAAATCCTCAACTTAAACCAACAAAATATCTTTCTAATTTATTTGTACTTAACTTTGTTATCTGTTTTAAAATGTTATAATTTTTTAATTTTTTCTAGAAATTAACTTGATTGGAAGTGTCCAAATGTGCCCTATTTTTATTCATGAGCATTTTACTATATTCGATTGAATGTTTGTTGCTAATATCAGTAAGTGACTCCTCCATTCACCATTAAAATATTTTTGACGAATGCTGGTGCCAAGTTTAAAAATATTGAGGTATAATTGATGGAGAGCATTGCAATTCTATGTTAAAAGTTATATGTGCTTAACAAGCAAACTATCTATCTCCCTGCTACCACAAGTACTATGCTATATTTTCTTTATTCTAACTGCACCTATATTTACTTATTCAAGTTGTGGTACCCGTTATGTAAACTTTGCAGACTGCAGTTTTAGGCTGAGGAGGTAATGATATCTGGGTCCTATTATTCAGGGGCAGACGTTCCAAAATGTAAAATACGCTATTTCTTCAACCATCAATGTAATGCAAGCAAATATCATTCGTCCTGTATTCTTCAGTGTCACATCACATTACTCGGAACACATGACATGAAGTGAGATACATTACTCGGAACACATGACATGAAGTGAGATAACCGCATAAAGGTTGATTTAAGATCTTCTAATGTTTGTTAAAACATATATAAGAGCTTTGATTACTATATAAGAGGGTGCATACATTATAACTATTTCTATGAAGAAAATAATTTGCAAATCAGGACGCATTAGAGACAAATGAAGACCTTAATTATCTTTATGAGAACCTTCTCGTTGTGGATCTTCTGGAATTCGGTAAATGCATTTACTATCATATAAAATTGTCAATAGTTGTACAATGTAGTATATTATAATATGACTTCAGGTTCTTGAAAAAATGATGCTGATATCCACTGGACGAAGCAGAGTTGTACTGCAGTTTGTGTTTGTTGAAGATTTTATTTTCACTGGATTAAAGGTTAATCCCTTGATGATAGGCTATAATTACGTATTTTAGTCGTTTATTACACTTTGATTGAGTTTGAGTTTTAATCGCTAGTGTTTTGCACTAAATGTGTGTTTTATGCTTTGTAGGAGTGATTTTGGTCTATATAGATGTTATGGAATGAATTCAGGCTATTCTGGAGCTTTGAAGTCAGAGTAAAAGCCCAATGATTAAGTTGAGATCGTGTTCGGGAATCAACGGATGATAGTGCACTTTAAGAACGAAACGAAGAATCGAACATGCATACTAAGAATTGTCCAGTAAAATGCACATAATTTTTCGCTCAAAATTTGTATGGAGCATCGTTGGAAAGCTATTTAAAAGGGATACAAATTTCATGTTTTACATTTTTTTAAATTTCCACAGCCGCGCCGCGTGGGGAGCGGCGTGCTACGCCGCGGCTGTGCAAATTGCTGCTGCCCTATGAAGTTTCCGACAAGCACATTGCGTGACGCGTCACCCCATGCGGAGCCGCGCCTGTGCAAATTTTACAGATCCAGAGTCCTATTTCGCGCGAGATAAGGTGTTTTCGTTTGGGCCCGACCCTACTTGGTATAAATACATGTAAAAATGTTATTTTTGCGATTTTGGACAGACTTTTGGCCTAGGGTGAGCACAGAGTCGCCGTGGAAGTCGGGTTTCATCTTTTCTTCCACCAAACTTAGTAATTCTTATGTTTCTTTGTATGATTTGGATACCATGTCTATGTGGAGCTAAAACTTCACGTTCTAGGGTTGTGATTCTTTCATGACTATTATTATTCAAATATTTATTTTGCTTTTTTATTTATCATATTTGTTTATTTATTGAATTTTGCGCTTAATTATTTAATTGTTTGATTGCCAATTGAATACTATCTACAAATCTAGAGTTGAACTCGAAAGTGGGAACTCTAGATTGCATATAGAATTGAGTAGAGCAAGTTCTTGAACATGGGCATCGGGAAATGGATTCGCGGTTAGGATAGACATATACCTACTTGCCTTGCTTGGTTGATTTACAGAAATTATAAATGCATTCTTGTTAGTTCTAATTCCATAGACATATAGGCGTTAGGTTAGCTTGAATAGGCGAGCAAGAACTCGACAGATTCTTATGAGCAATATTAACCATGTCAACCAATAAGCTAGATAAATTAATTAGTCAAGTTAATTGAAGAATACAATAGGAATGTTAGATAGCCCTAGATCATTTTCACCACATTGATAACATAAAAATCTGCTCTTCCATTGTTCAGAGTTCATTATTTATTTTCTCTTTATTTTAATTAGATTAGAAACAAATACTTCTAAGTTTAATTCTTGTTTAGATAATAAGGATAATCTAGTTTAGTTAATAGTTAATCATAAGTCCTCGTAGGTTCGACATCCGACTTTTAGTCACTTTATTACTTGACGATCGCGTATACGTGCGTGTGCGTTTGGCCTCAACAAGTTTTTGGCGCTGGTGCTGGGGACTTAGAAATTAGCTATTTTTCTAGATTTGACATTTTTTTTCTTCTATTCTCTCTTTAGTTTAGTTAGCATTTTTTTTTATTTTAGCATGGTATCTTGGAATGAAAATTATCCGAATGATGGTTATTCTTATTTTGATGATCCCTATCCATATTGTGAAGGACCCTACTGTTGGAAAAATTGTCAGAATATTTTCGGGGGCGAGTTGTGCGCACAATCTCAATCCTTTGAATGGAATATTTGTAATATGTGTGGTGGTCAATATGGCCATTGGGTTGGTTGTCCTAATTCTTTTCATCCTTCTCTTAGCCCTTATTATGATCTTTCTAACAGTGTTTGTGAGTTTTATAGGGGTAATGAAGTGCAACAAATGGAAAGTGATGCATATATTAGGGATATTCTGAGGCAAGTAGTAGAGCAACATGATGAACTCAAAAATGATATGAAAAGAATGAGGGCAACAATTACAAGAATAAAGGCTAATATGGAAGAATTGAATGAAGTGAACGAGTTCCAACAAAAGGAAAATTTTGAAAAAGTGGAGATTTTGAGCCAAACCTAGCTAGTGGAACAAGCTGAAAAGTTAGAAATATATAAGGCTCAACGTGAGGAAATTACTGATAAGATGAGACACTTTATAAAAGAAAGAGCTGAATTGCGACAAGAGATTGAAAATTTTGGCATTGATATTCACGACTTGGGAGCTAAATTGATTGCAAAAGTTGATGCGTCTATCCCCAACAAAATAGATATGAGTTGTGTGAAGCTGAAAACGAGCTTATACGCCAAATTGAGGAGCTAAAAGTGGATAGTAAATCATTTGGCCATACTTGTATTGATAATGTCCATGTTAAGGAAAGCACTCTAGAGTCATGTGAGGAAGTACATAATATGATATGTGAAGACTCTAGTGTGTGTACATATGAGGATGTAAAGAGTAATACAATTCTAGAGTTAGGGCGTATTGGTCCTCATTCCATACATATTTCAACATTGTGTTTGGATGATGGCAGAAAATCGAATCATCTGAGCTTTTGGAGGAGCCAATGTATGAGGAACGAGGTGTGCACATTCTTGAATTTGTAGTGCCAGAGAGACAAAATTACATACCTCATCTGAAGGCCAAGAAGTGTAAAACGCGATATTCGTTGCTTGGCCCAATTAAATTTGTCTCACCGCCCCGGGAGCATAATAGAAAGCTTGAAGCCAAATTAGGGGCGCAATTCATAAGTTCGAGGTGGAGGCAAAAAGTGGTTCACGTCGTGCCGCGACATTAAATTAGACACGTGTTGGGAGGCAACCCAACTTTACTGCTTTCTTTTATTTATATTTATTTTTGGTTTATTTTATTTTTCTATTATATTTGTAGTGTTGTTTATGTTGTAGGATTATGAGTGTAGGAAGCAAGGCCATAAGATGCGCAAAAACGAGTCAGATGGTGAGAACTAAGTGTGTGGTGCCCACACAAAGGACCATGCCTGGGGGAAGTCTGAGTACCCATAAGCCGCGATTACTTCGGTCTTTGGTCTTTTAGGGAGTTTCTTGTTCAACCTTTTTATTTTTGCGATATTTGTGCATTGAAGACATTTCACTCTTTTAAGTGGGGTGGAAGATTCTTTGTGCTTTGTGTAGTATTATATTAGTATATTATTATTATTATTATTATTATTATTTTGCTTTTTTTATTGTTAGCTAGTTTCTTCTTTTTATTTACAGAGTTAGTAGAATTAATGGTGTAGTATAGTAGTAGTAGTAGTAGCTTTAGTAGCTTAATAAAAAAAAGTAAAAAAAATTGAACTTTTCCTAACTATAGATTTCCTAGACAGTTTCTTGAGGGATTTAAGTCTAAAGAAAAAGGACAAAAAAAATTTCTTTGTAGGTAGTGTAGTAATTTTCCCATGGTTTTTCTTTGTGTCGCGGTTCTTTTCCTAGGGTTTTGTTTGAACCGGGTGTAGTTAGTTTTTATTTTGTTAGAAGTAGGAAACCTTAGGCTATGTTTTGAATTGAAGCAATATATATTGACTTTGTTATGCCTTGAGAATAGTGATTACTTTAATTGTGACGCTTAGGCTCAGTTTTTGATTCTTGTATAAGTACCTTAAATTGTATGATCTTAACTTTGTTTAACTGCTTTAACTAGAGTGTCTTGATGAGTCCAATTCTGAGTGAGTTATGTGCCATGTGTGTGTGAGGCTTGTGTGTAATTCCATGCATTGCATTTGATGTCTAGAACTTTCCCCGTGTGTTTGCAAAGCGAAATAGTAGTTATGTTCAGTCTTGGAAGTGATATATGCGTTTTTTTGTTGAACCAGTTATATATTTTACCCGCCTAATTATTACGTATCGTAATTAACCCATTTGAGCATGTAATCCTGTTTCTTCGGCAACCACATTACAAGTATTACCCATTTGTTTGAAGTAACCATCTATTTGAACCTTTTTTCACTTTACATGAGCACTTGAATTGTTATGAACTTTATAAAAGTTAAAGTGGAGGTTGGTTTGACTTTTGAGTGGAACTAATGAAATAAGGAGAAAGGTGCATTGTTTTGAAAAAGTAAGAGCCACTTGAATTGAAAAAGAAAGAAAGAAAAAATAATTGAGTTGTTGTGAAAAATATTCCTTTATAATGGTGACTCTTGATGTAATTGTGCTTAATGAAGTATGGAGTTAATATACATTGATGTGAAGGTAGAATTATGGATTGACATAAATATGGTATTTTTAAAGTTAAAATATATGTATTAAAGTGCTAAGGGAGGTGAAGTCACTATTATATATAAATGTATCCTACCCATCCTGCAGCCTACATCACAACCAATTAAAGCGCTACTTGATCATAGATTAATGAACTCGATTAGTGAGTAGTATATTACGGGCAAGCCTATGGTATGTATTTTGTGGCATATGAATGTTATTTCTGAGAGTGAGTGAATTCTTTTTATCTTAAGTTCCAAATTGTTCTTAAATTGTATTGTGTGTGAAACTACTCTCTTTTGTTGTGTGAGGGTACTTGATTCATGAAGGAAAGGTAATATCATTGACCTCTATGTCAAAGTAAGTGAGTGAGTTGTGAATAATGTGTGGTACTTGTGAGTCAGATCTTGAGGTGAAGAGACTTTTGTGCTTAATCTATTTTAAATATTCTTGGTGTGATGAGTTAGGAGAATTGTTTAAAAAGATCTTGTCTATATAAAATGTAGTTTGATTGCTCGAGGACGAGCAATAGTTTAAGTGTGGGGTATTTATGATAGGCTATAATTACGTATTTTAGTCGATTATTATACTCTAATTTACTGCACTTTAATTGAGTTTGAGTTTTAATCGCTAGTGTTTTGCATTAAATTTGTGTTTTATGTCTTGTAGGAGTGATTTCGATCTATGTAGATTTTATGGAATGAATTCAAGCTATTCTAGAGATTTGAAAAAATTTAAGTAAAAGCTCAAGGATTAAGTTGGGATCGTGTTCGGGATCAACGGATGATAGTGCACATTAAGAACGAAACGAAGAATCGAGCAAGTATACTGGGTATTGTCCAGTAAAATACACATAACTTTTCGCTCAGAAATCCGTTTGGACTCCACAATATATTGTTGGAAAGCTATTTAAAAGGGCTACAACTTTATTATTTTACATTTTTCCAAATTTCAACAGCCGCGCCGCGTGGGGCGCCGCAGCTGTGCAAATTGTTGTTGCCCTCAAATTACAAGCTCTCTGAAGTTTCCCACAAGCACACCGCGTGGTGCGTCGTCCCATGCGGCGCGCATGTGCAAATTTTACAGAGCCATAGTCCTATTTCGTGCGGGAGAAGATGTTTTCGTCTGGGCCCGATCCTACTTGGTATAATACATGTAAAAACGTTATATTTGTGACTTTGGACATATTTTTGACCTAGGGAGAGCATAGAGCCGTCGTGGAGGCCGGATTTCATCTTTTTACTTCCACCAAACTTAGTAATTCTTATGTTTCTTTGTATGATTTGTTATTTTGGTACCATGTTTATGTGGAGCTAAAAATTTACGTTTTAGGGTTGTGGTTCTTTCATGACTATTGTTATTCAGATATTGATTTTGCTTTCTTGATTTATCATATTGGTTTATTTATTCAATCTTGCGTTTAATTATTTAATTTCTTGATCACCAATTGAATACTATCTACAAATCTAGAGTTGAACTTGAAAATGGGAACTCTAGATTGCATATAGGATTGAGTAGAGCAAGTTCTTGACCCTGAGCATCGGGGAATGGATTCGCGGTTAGGATGGAGATATATCTAATTGCCTTGCTTGGTTGATTTACACGAATTAGAAATACATTCTTGTTAGTTCTAATTCCATACACATATAGGCGCTAGGTTAGCTTGAATATGCAAATCTCGACGGATTCTTATGAGCAATATTAACCCTGTCAACCAATAAGCTAGATAAATTAGTTAATCAAGTTAATTGAAGAATACAATGGGAATGTTAGATAACCTATAACCTTAGATCATTTTCAACACATTGATAATATAAAATCTGCTCTTCCATTGTTGAGAGTTCATTATTTATTTTCTCTTTATTTTAATTAGATTAGAAACAAATACTTCTAAGTTTAATTCTTATTTAGATAATTAGGATAATCTAGTTTGGTTAATAGTTAATTATAAGTCCTCGTGAATTCGACATCCCACTTTTAATCATTTTATTACTTGACAACAACATATACTTACGTGTGCGTTTGGCCGCAACATTCCTCATTAGGAGTTACTGTTTGGTTTGATTATTTTACTTCGACAGAAGTAGTGAAGACAGAAAAGAGTTTCAAAGATCTTTAAGCATTTATTGCATCGACCCTTTTTTCCTACTTTTTAAGTTAGTCCTTTTCGGGCAGAAAAGAATAAGTATCTTTTTAACGTGACTGATCAAGAACTTGGGAAAGATTATCGGGAATCAACAGTGTCTGACTTCTTCATTCTTTTACTTTTTATGTTTTCCTGGCAATATTGTGATGAATTGATAGGTTGAATCTGGAGTTATGTCTTTCATTACCCTTTATCATTAAGTTGATTTTGTTAAAAGCATGTTCTCAATAGAACCTTCCTCCTACTCACCAACTACCTCCTCCCTGTAATATTGTCCATTTTGGAGTGGCTTTAAAGGAAATACTAAAATCTCACATGCTTTACTTTAGTATAGTTAAGTCACTATCTCCTTTTATTTTCTCCACTGTAATTCTTGAAATTTAGCTGTTTATGATAAGATCTTATCATCTTTGGGGATTATGTTTGTCAGTTGGATTTAAAGTATCTCTAAATTTCCATATTTGATTGGTGTTTACTTGCTTTTTGAAGGTCATGTAATATAAGGCTCCTTCAGGTTGTTGTTTCCGGAATGGCAAGACTGACTACTAAGCTTCGCATTGCAGTTGTAATTAACAGGAATAGTGGATTAGAATGTACTTATGATGTGCTTGAAGACACAAGCAGTTCCTATTTTTGTGGGTATTATATCTACAATATTTGACTGTAATAATTGGTAGATAGTGTCCTTATGTTGTCTTTGACAAATATTGTATAGACAATTTTCCTACCGTGCATAAGGTTTATCAAAAAAAGTCCATTATTTATGATTTTATATTTGGGCCTATATTGTTTAAGCAAAAAGTAAGATTTTCGGTCAAAGCCTATTTTTAGAAGAACTCAGGTGACTGATAACCAAGAAATCCGTACTTTCTCAATGAAAGGAAATAAACGTGACAAGAAATATAGAAATAATTAATTGAAAGCAAAAGAAAGTAATTGTATTCCAATAAGAATCAGAATCTGTCTTTACAAGTGAAATTCTCTTCCCTTATATAGGATTTACAAATATATTGTTTCCTTCCTTTTATGTCTGAGTCACTTTGATCATTAATGACATTAATGAACTGTTATAATTCGCAATCGTAATTGTTCATGAAGACTCTGTAACGATTCTGATTCTCCTTCCTCATTAATTGGAGGTCCATGAATCTTCCCTTTTTACTGTCTTGATTCATTCTGTCCATGTCTCTTCATTGAACAATTTAGGCTCAACTGCGTCCATTTATCTCGTGAGTGATTTATTCATACCTCTTGTGATTTGTGCATATTTTAATTGTAACATTCCAGTTGTCATCTTCTTAGTGATCCACGTATCATGCTCTGTCAGTCACATATAATTCCATGTGTATTATTTATTTTCTACCAATGCAGATAGTCAATTACCGAATATTCTGCAATTGAATATTTGGAAAGTGGTACGTATTTATAGCGGGAATTTTTTACCGTCGTTTCCCATGTATCATTGCGTCTTCTTCAGAACCAACGCGTCACATGTCACTTCTATTTAATGCATGTGCCACATGGTCTTCGTCGATTAGGTCTGCAACTCTTCAGCGGTTTTTAGGGCTTTCTTGCGGCTGCGTTAGTCACGAAGTGACTGTTTCATTATGATGTTTCCATCATGACTTACTTTACATGACGGTTGCTTCTTCTTATAAATACATCATGTGCCTTTAGTTTCATGAAACCTTCAACCTACAGTGTTATTCTTCTTTAATCGTTCTTGTTCTTCAGCACATACTACTTGTATAACCATATCTTCATCAAACCCCGATCCTCGAAGAGTAGTAACTGTAGATGAACTTCCCCCTTCAACTGTTCCTAGTAGAGGAGGTGATAGATTATGTAGTTTAGGATCTGTTTCTATTTGTGGTTCTACTTCCCAAACCAACATCTTTACCCCTTTTTCTTCTAGCACTAGGGCTTCTTCAACCCATAAACCTTCTGCCAGAAATAAGGAATCAAGTAAACCCACTCGAGAACCAACGGTTGATGAAATCGTTCCTCAAGAATTTACTTTCTCTAATGATCGTGAATCGATTAGGAACCAAGTTACTTCTATGACTTTCCATGATCGTGCCGATGTCTATCCTTCCCAGATTACTACTGGCTTGATTTCTCTTGTGCGAAGAGAATGCCATTGGAAAAATCTTATTTTTCAGTTTTAGTTCCTGGTTCAAACCAAAGGATAACTTTGTACCAGGTTGGTTACTTTTTTGTTTACACATATCCTTTTACCTTAGGTTTAAGACCACCCATTGACCCAGTGATCATAGAATTTTGTCGTTTCTTTAACGTTTGCTTAGGACAAATTGGTCATATTGTATGGAGAACTGTCGCCTGTCTATGATACTTATCTAATTTGGCGTCCTTACCCTTCACCGTTCAACACTTGCTTCATTTTTATTTCCCTAAGTTGTTTTGGTCTGGGTCTTTACTCTCGTGGTCAGAAGCAAAAGGGTTTTCGTTAGCCGTGAAGATGATAGATATCGTGGCTGGTACGCCCGTTTCTTTGATGCTCCCACAAGTGGTTTGGTGGATGAGGAGAACATGTCTTTTCCAAAAAAAGAGAAATTTTGCACGTAAGTTTTTTTTCTTATTTAAAATATCTCTCCTCTTCTTTTATTAAGGAAGAAGAAACTTACGATCTCGTGGCTATTTTTTCTCTTTTTAGCAACCATGGAAGTTTTTGAAGAAATACCAAACTTCCGTGCTTGGGTAGAGAAATTGCTGTCGGTTGCTCCTATGAAAGGAAGTTCTTGGAAATACTTTTCTCATATGTTTGGTTGGAAAGTCAAGACTCATGGTATCCTTCTCTTTAATTTTCCTCATTTCTTTTGTATTTACTTGGAGGTTACTAACTTTTTCCCTTTTCTAGGGTTTCCCATTCGAGGTGTCATTCCCGCATCTATTACTTCATCAAGACTTTCTTTGTCCCTTCCTCAAGAGATGATTTTAAGTTCTTCATAAAAGAGAAAAGCAGAGGGAGCTCGTGGCTCTGAGGGTGATGAAAAACGAGAAGAGGGTTCCTTAGAGCAAAGGCCTCGGGCTAGGGGGCGCGTTATTTCGGATGATGAATCCAGCCCTCCTCCAAGTTCAGTTCTTGTGAATGAGCTTGAAAGCGCTACTTTAGTGAGTTTTGATGAAGAAATGAATGTTTCCCCTCGTGACTCTACCGATCAATTGTTTTCTCATTGATTTGATAGTGAAGATTTTGGTCATGTTTCCGAAGAAGTACCCCTTGCCTCTTTTCCAGTGTCAGTTCCTATTGATTCTCAGATTTTCGCTCTTGTTGATGCTGCTACTGCTTCTCTAGTGGCTGTTTTCACTCCCTCAACTGTCCGTATTGCTACCACTTCTCATGTTGAAGTTGATACTTCCAGTAGCAATAGGATGATGAAAAAAGTTACCATTGAAGTCCCCGAGGATGGTAATCTTTTGAAAAAGTCTGGTCAAGCCGACGTATGGCTAAAACCTTTACTTGGCCCAGTTGAGAAGTCGAAGTTGGAAAGCCACATTTCCTTGTGGATGAATGATATTGTTCATTCATATTTGAAGGTACAAGCCTTAGGTTTTTCCTTTATTTTCCTCGTGATTTCTTTTTTATCTTTGTTTGATAATCACTTCTTTCTTTTCTTTTGTAGATCAACTTGATAGGCACAAAGCTTATGAAGAGAATTGTCCATACTGAGCAGCTAGTCAATGATTATCGTACGGAGGCGGACAACTAGAAGGAGCAATAGAAGGGTCTTCCTTGACTAAAAGGAACAATACGAGGGTCTTCTTTGAAGTCTTCTTATGATGCTTCTTTGACTGAAAGAGAAGAGTTGAAGGCTGAAATTGAGCAATGGGAGAAGGATTACAAGGCTCTCGAAGATAAATCAACACTTGATGTAAGTTGGGCTTTTCTGAACACGCGCCTCGAGACTTTAATGGAGGCTATCCAGGAAGGCTTTGACTTGAATGTTGAGATTGCAAAGGCTAAGGAAACTATTGAAAAAACTCAGCAAAGCCAGAACTTTTCCTCACATGAGGTCGGCGTTCCCGAAGGTGATGAACTTACTCTTGGTGAAGTTGGTGTTCAAGCCTCTTATGCTCAAGTTGAATCTTCTCCCGCTATTGATGATGCCATATTGGATTCTGCCCCATAGTGTTTTTTCAAAACTTAGTTGTTTTTTGAACTTTTGTTGGGATTTTTCTTTTGGAATGGTTGGCTAGTTTTTACCCCTGGTACATTTTGGGGTTTGTTATAAAAAAATACCTTGAATTTTAACTAAGTATACACTTAGTTTTAGCTAGGTTTAATATATAATATTTCGTTTGAGTTTCTGTGGTAAAGGACCCACGATATCCATTCCCACTTCATGAATGGCCACTAGCAAATAACCGTGTGTAATAATTCTGTCGGGCGATGCATGTTATTGCCATATCGTTGGCATCTATCACACTTTGCTACAAATTTTTCTGCATCTTCTTGCATTTTAGGCCTGTAGTATCCTGCTCTAATTAGAGTTTTTACCAAAGATCTACCTCCTGCGTGATTTCCATAATGCCCCTCATGTACTTCTTTCATCACATATTCTGTTTGAGCAGGTCCGAGGCATCTTGCTAAAGGTCCACCGAACATTTTTCGATATGGATTTCCTTGAATTAAACAGTAACGAGCAGCCTTTCATCGAAGTGATTGAGACTCTTTTTCGCCTTCAGGTACGGTTCCATACTGCAAAAAATTAACAAGCTCATTTCTCCAATCCCAAGTCAGATTATTGAAACTTACCTCATTTTTATTCTGGTCCAGTGCTGAATGAAATAAATGTATTACGATAGCATTTTCTGCATTTGTTATTTCATCAACAGATGCAAGATTAGCTAATGCATCTGCTTCCGCATTTTCTTCCCTGGTATTTGCACAATCTTCTATGATTGAAATTGCCTTATCAATTCTCGTGCCTTTTCCAAATATTGCTGCATCCATGCCTCTCTAACTATGTAAGTCCCCTGCATCTGATTGACTTCCAGCTAAGAATCACTTTTAATCACGATTTGCTCTATGGAGAGTTCGCGTGCCAATTCTAACCCTGCAATTATAGCTTTGTACTCTGCTTCATTATTAGTAATATGGTAACATTTAATTGCTTGTCTTATACTTTCTCCCGGAGGTGGAATTAAAACAATACCCAAACCTTCCCCTTTAATATTTGAGGAGCCATCAGTAAATATAGTCCACGTAGCTGGATTGGATCCGATGAATATTTGTAATTCCTTTTCTACTTCAGGAACTATTTTTGTGCTAAAATTTGTTAAAACTTGTGATTTTATTGCAGTTTTAGGTTGGTACATGATATCATACTCACTGAGTTCTATTCCCCAGTTGGCTATTCTACCTGAAAATTCTTGTTTATGCAAAATATTCCTTAAAGGATATGCAGTTATTTCGGAAATAGGGTAACATTGAAAGCAAAGTCTCAACTTTCTAGATGCCATAACTAATGCTAAAGCAAGTTTTTCTAAATGAGGATATCTAGTCTCAGCATCCAACAAAGATTTACTGACATAATAAATTGGAGATTGTTTACCTTTGTCTTCTTGTATCAAAACTGCACTTACAGCCAGTTCTGAGACTGCGAGGTAAACGAACAACCTTTCACCATCTTTTGGTTTAGCCAGCAAAGGAGGATTTGACAAGTATGCCTTCAAATTTTTGAGGGCTTGTTGGCATTCTTCAGTCCACTCGAACTGGTTTTGCTTTTTTAGCACTGAAAAGAATTTGAAGCTTTTCTCTAAAGACTTAGAAATAAATCTTCCCAGAGCTGCTATCCTACATGTCAATCTTTGTACCTCTTTTTTGCTCGTGAGTATATCTGGAATTTCTTCAATGAATTTGCTCTGTGCATGGTTTACTTCAATACCTCTATTAGATACAAGAAAGCCTAAGAACTTACCAGAAGCTATGCCGAAGGCACACTTTTTTGGGTTCAATTTCATATTATAGTTACGAAGGATCTCGAAGGTGTTTGAAAGATTTTGAAAATGATCTTCCGCTCGTACAAATTTGACTAGCATATCATCAATATATACTTCCATAGTCTTTCCCAGGTGTTCTTGAAACATCTTAGTCACCAACCTTTAATATGTGGTTCTAGCGTTTTTCAAACCAAAAGGCATGACTTTGTAACAATAAGTCCCCCATGTCTGTAACAAATGAAGTTTTTTCTTCATCTAAAGGATCCATTTTTATTTGATTATAACCTGAATACGTATCTAAAAAACTCAATAGCTCATGAACTGCGGTAGAATCAATCAATTGATCTATATGCGGTAAAGGGAATGAATCTTTTGGACAAGCTTTATTTAGATCAGTATAATCTATGAAAACTCGCCATTTATCGTTCTTTTTGGAACTACCACAATATTAGCTAACCAATTAGGATATTTTACCTCACGTATTGAACCTATCTTTAAGAGTTTTTGTACCTCATCATGAATCACTTGATTTTTAAATGAACCTTGCTTCCTCTTCTTTTGCTTGACAGGTACGTATGATGGATCTTCATTCAATTTATGAGTCATCTCCTCTGGAGGTATACTTTTCATATCCGAATGCGACCAAGCAAAACAATCTGCGTTAGCTTTTACAAATTCAACTAACTTACCTCTCATTCCTGGGCTCAGCATTGCTCCAATATAGACTTTTCGATCTGGCCATTGTTCGAATAGCACAACACCTTTGAGCTCTTCAATTATTGTTTTGATATTTTCATTCTCCTCTGGTTCTTGAATTACATCCGGTCTCGAATCCATATCGGTTTGCTTTGATACATTTTTAGATGAGATTTGATTTACCACGTCTTCTACGAAATCCTCATTTGTATCAATGATTTCCTTGTGTGACTGCACCACTGAATTGATATTCCTAGAAGTTTGTTGATCCCCTCGAATTTGTTGAATTCCCCATTTTGAAGGGAACTTAATAACTTGATGCAACGTAGACGGCACAACATCCATGTCATGAATCCATGGCCTCCCAAGAATCACATTATAGGCCACGTCCGCGTCTATTACTTCAAATTTCGTCTCTTTGATGACTCCTTCCGCGAATGTAGTTAACATTATCTCCACCTTTGTAATAACGGTTGAATTGTCGAATCCAGATAAGGAACGTGCTTTTGGTATCATCTGGTCGCCAATTTGCATTTCGTTCACCACTCGCAATAAGATAATATTCATGGAGCTACCTAGATCAATCAAAACTCGTTTTACATTAGTATCATGTATAAGTAAATATATTACCAGTGCATCATTGTGAGAAATCATCAAGCCATCCGCATATGCATCATCAAATGTTATGCTATCTTCTTCCAAGGTTTGACGAACTCGCTTTCCGAGGGTTACTATGAATTTCGCCGTCTTTTTCGCAGTTGTGTACGTTAGACCGTTGACTTCTTCTCCCCCTCTTATCACGTTCACTGTTCTATTTTGAGATGGAGGTTTTGGAGTTTTTTGTCTATTTTTCATGTAATACTGTTTACCTTTCTCGTTGAACAGGTCTATCAAGTCTCCCTACTTCAAAAAATATTCTATCTCCCCTTGTAACAGTCTGTGATATGATGTTTTATAGTTGTGGTCGTTATGAAACTCACATCAGAAATATGGATTTCTTATGTTTGGGTTTGATCTCATTTCCATTGCACCTTATCTCCCATACTCCTTAAAACAGCTACCAATTCAGAAATATTGATATTGAAACTATAGTCTCCAATTCTGCATTTGAATTGGTATCCCTATCACACATACCTCGATCTTTTCTGTACCTACATGATGATGAACCTGAATCTCTATCCGTCAATCTATGATCAGATCGTACATTTTCTGGCCTGGAACGTGCATCTCGCTCTAAGATGTCCAATATAAGGCTCGTACCTATTTTTATCGGACCTCTTTTCAGATTCCGACCGCCTCGATCATATCCTTCATCAACCTTTGACTGAGCAACAATATATTCTTCAATCTGCAGTTTGGTACTATACCTATTATATACATCATTCCATGTTGTGGCAGGGAATTCTCGTAAGCTTTCTTTGAGCCTTCTCGTGGCTTCTGAACTTTTTTCATTTAGATTACTTGCGAACGCCATGGCTGCCCAGTTATCAGGCACTTTTGGTATCATCATCCTTTCACGCTGGAATCTATCTACAAATTCTCAGAGCAATTCTATATCTCCTTGCTTCATTTTAAGGATATCTTCCATTCTTTTTTCAACTTTTTGAGCTCCCGAGTGTGTTTTATAAATAAATCTGCAAGCTCATCAAAAGAATCAATAAAATTTTCAGGTAAAAGAGAATACCATGTTAATGCCCTTTTCATGAGTGTTTCTCCAAATTTTTTGACCAACACTGACTCAGTTTCCTGCTTGGTTAAATCATTGCCTTTTACTCATGTGGTGAATGTAGTGATATGGTCACGTGGATCGGTTGTTCCATCATATTTTTGGATGTCAAGCAGTTTAAACTTCTTGGGAATCGATAGTGGAGCCGCGCTTGGTTTTCAGGGTTGTTGCGAATATTTGTCGATATCCACTCCCTTAATCACAAGTGGTACACCAGGTATTTGCTCAATGCGGTCGGTTTGTTCTTTCACTTGTTTCTGCAAAGTTAGTATTAAAGTTTGTAAATCAGAATTATTTGGTGTACCTGGTCTCCCATCACGTGACTCATTGGGAGTTCCCCCCGTTCCTGAATTAGCAAGCCATGAGCATGGAATTTCCACAGTTGCAGTATTATTTGGGGGAGGAGTTGGTGGTACGGTTGACAGACCCCTCACGAAAGCTTGGAGAACATTATTCACGTATTTAGCGATAAACTATTTTACAACATCTTGCTCAACGGTCTGCTCATCTCCATGTTGTTCATTCGTGTGAATAACAGATCTTTCAGGCAATCCTTCTCGAGAAGTGCGTGGAGATCCCTGACGTGAGGGAACTGGAGTTCCTTCTACCTGTTGGTTGTTGTCATTGACAGTTGACATGATTTGGTTTTGAGAGAGAAAGATTTGGAAAGTAAGAAGATTATCAGACTCCCGGTAACAGAACCACTTTGTTTAACCAAAAAATAAGATTCTCGGTCAAAGCCTATTTTTAGAAGAATTCGGGTTATTGATAACCAAGAAATTCTGTACTTTTTCAATGAAAGGAAATAAACGTGACAAGAAATATAGAAATAATTTATTGAAAGCAAAAGAAAGTAATTGTATTCCAATAAGAATCAGAACATGTCTTTACAAGTGAAATTCTCTTCTCTTATATAGGGGTTTACAAATATAACATTTCCTTCTTTTTATGTCTGAGTCATTATGATCATTAATGAAATTAATGAACCGTTATAATTGGCAATTGTAACTGTTCATGAAGATTCTGTAACGATTCTGATTCTGCTTCTGCTTCCTCATTAATTGGAGGTTCATGAATCTTCCCCTTTTACTGTCTTGATTCATTCTGTTCGCGTCTCTTCATTGAACAATTTAGGCTCGAGCAACTGCGTCCTTTTATCTCATGAGTGATTTATTCGTACCTCTTGTGACTTGTGCATCTTTTAATTGTAACATTCCAGTTGTCATCTTCTTAGTGATCCACATATCATGTCTTGTCAGCCACATATAATTCTACGTGTATTATTTATTTTCTATCAATACATATATATTTTCATTTATGTACAAGGCTATACTGGTGTTGCTACTAGAGAACTCGAAGGAAAAAATAAACTTAAAACCTAACATGTTGGGCCCGTGCTATCTCCCTCTTGTCTTTTATATAGGTTTTTTCGTGCTTTGTACTTGTTTTATGCTATGTCTGAATGGATTAAGAGATTGTAGGTCTTTTAAGATAATTTTCTTTTAGATCTTCCTTGTCTCCTTTACCACCTTCTCCTATCATAGTTTTGACATTTGATATAAACTGTAAGCATAAGAAATGTATACCATCTCTAATATATAGAGAAAAAGTTCTTTTGTATTTTAGTTCATGGCAATATAGCTCATAATTGTTTAGCATTTGGTTTTTTTAATGTCGTATATTCTACTATTATCAAACATCTATTATTTATTATTATACTATAGAACGAGTGGTGGTTTCGACATGTCTGTTTCTGGACAATAATTGTGTCTTTTTGCAGTGTTTTAATTTAACTTTTGTATCGTATACCTGTCTTTCATTATGCAACTGAATAGTCCACCACGTAGCATATCTCTCTTTTCGGTCTTTGCTTTTTATCTCGCTTCTGGAATTATTTTTCAGGTTCCTCTCCACTCTTAAGCTCTTTCACTTCTGATTGGTATCGCATATTCGCATGGTTACCTTTTTCACTTTTCTCTTCTCTTTGTTGTCTTCATTATGTAAATAGATGTAAGAGTTTGTAGTTTGTATGTTTCCCTTTGTTGTTGCTTACTTTCAGTAATGTGTGTGCATTAGATTAAGACAATGTCCTTTTGTTCTGCATATTTTAAGACAGTAACTAAATTGCTAATGTTTCTCGGAGACAATGTCTTATAACAAACTTGGTCTTGGAACAACACAGGCTTGCAGCAAAGAGATATCGAGCAGTAAGGGAGTTAATGCAGATTAATATTTTGATAACATAATATATCTGATGATTTGCTTAATGTATGCATATTTTGATATATATCGCCTCACCTTTTGCTTATGTCTCAAAGATTTGAGATGTATAATATGATAATTTGTGCTAATTTGTGGTATTTCTATGTGTAGGAATCATTCGGATGCAATTTGGGACGAAAGGGCGCGACTTGAAGCGAAATTGGGAAAGAAAAGGCAAAAGTGAAAATTTGAGGGCCACAAGAAACATGGAGCGCTGTCTGTGGCGCAATTTACATTGTGCTTTAGAAGTTGAGCGCCAGGGCCGACGCCCCACGTTGCCCTGGACGCTCAAAGCTTGAAGTTGTCTTGTTTCGACTAGGACTCGGTTATTTCGATCCCAAGACGCTCTCAACTCATATAAAAGCCAACCTGAATCTACTTGAAGAGGAGGACGTGACTTTGAGAGATGAACAAAAGTATGAAACACTCGGGAGCACAGATTTGATCAATTCTTCCATTCTTCCTCTATTATTCATTGATTTTTGAAAACATTATTTTTGATGATTGTATGAACATGAATGTTGATGTTTGAAGTTTAACTTGACAAATTTGATTTTATCATATTGGGTTGTTTATTTAATTCTGTTTTTAATTATTTTACTGAGTAGCTAACAGTGAAATACTATCTACGAATATAGAGTTGAACTCGAAAGTGAGTATTCTAGATTGCATATAGAATTAAATAGAGCAGGTTCTTGAACCCAGGCATCGGGAAGGGGTTCACAATTAGGATAGAAATATACCTAATTGCCTTGCTTGGTTGAAATACATGAAGTGTAAATGTATTCTTGTTATCTTAATTCCATAGACATATAGACATTAAGTTAGCTTGAATAGGCGAGTAAGAACTCGGCAGATTCTTATGAGTAATATCAACCTTGTCCATCAACAATCCAGATAAATCAATTAGTCATTTTAAGCTAAGAACACAACATGATTGTTAGCTAACCTGTGACCCTGGAATATCATCTCCTCTTGATTGTTATCCGAATTTGCTTAAGGTATTGTGGTTGATTTCTAGCTATTTCATTGCTTTATAATTCTAGATAGTAAATTAGTCACTTATATATTTTGTGAGAAATCTCTTGAATAGATAAGTTGTTTGAGTTTAAATAAATCAAAAGTTAGTTATTTATGTCTTTGTCAAAAATATACTCTACTCATTACTCTATTACTTGACGATTACATATACTTGCTTGAGTGTGTTTGGTTGCAACAATACCTACTGAATATATACATGCTTCAGTAAAAGACATGAGTATAGATCAAGAACTCACTTCTGGGTTCTAGCTATGTCATTCACCATATATATAACTACTTCCAAAACTTACGTGTCGTTTGCTTTTTTCTTTTTTGCAGTTTTTTTGACTTTAATCACTCTTTGGCTAATGTAATGATCAACTGCCTGCAGTACCGTGGATACATAATTCACAAACGATATAACATGACATCGCAATTAAAACACGCAAAGAACAGCAGCAGCCTTTTCGGAGAAGAATTATTGAGGTTAACTGAATATAGTAGGAAAACACAATAGAGCTAATGGTCGAGGCGGACCCAGGATTTCTATTATATTAAGCATATTAATTTTCGTTAAGGGGTTTTCAAATAATATAAAAATAAATATATCAGAAAATTAAGGAGAGTCAATATGTCAATACATAGTATAAATATATATAATTTATTTTTTTTACTTTTACACAATGTATTTTTCGAAAAGGAGTGTCAAATGACACCCTTTCCTATAAGGTGGCTCTGCAACTGTTACTGGCGACAAAGTTCGGCACGCAACTCTTCAAAAACTTAATGAGTATGATAAATTATCAGCAAAATACAAACTTTAATTTTATTAAATATCATTACTTATGTTTGTAAATACCATACTGTTACGAAGCGGACAACAAAGTTATCCCAAGACCAAAATTCATATGTAAGAAATGAATATTATTATACTATACATTTTATTAATAAAAACAGTTCCAATGTTCAAGTTATAATAAGATTTTAATGCTTATTAACTTGTTAATAAAACAGTTCCAATGTTCAAGTTATAATAAGATGTTAAGGCTTACTACTTAACCTAACTACTATGGGAACAAATATTAATTAAATTAAACAAGTTCGAAATTTCACCCTAGTTTTATAAAAGATATCCTAATTCAAAGTTTTGTTTTTATACTAATTTCCAAACACAATTTTGTTTGAAGACAAACACTTCACTGAAAGAATATTTCAAAATAACATTAACACTTAATTTTTAAATGCCTACGAGCTACGACATTAATTTGGCGTTCTCTTTTAACTCGGCTCTTTGTAGAAAGCAAAAGTTCGATAGCAGATTATTTTGCTAAGTTAATATCTTCAAAAGAAAAAAAAAATTACTAAGGGTATGTTTTAGCTGAAGAAGAGTCTCAAACTGAGTCATCGTCGGTAATTCGCACTATCAGAGTTCAGCAAATGCAGAAAAAGATTAAAACAATCAATTGAAAAAGAATTTTTGGTTTTAAGCAGAAGGGGTGAGCGAAGGATTTTTTAAAAAGATTAAATATTTAGGTTGAGTATTGGTACAAGCATTAAAGAAATCAGAAAAGATGAAATAAAAAAAAACAGTAAATTCATACTAAGTAAACAATCGTTGAATTTAAAAAGAAAAAGGGAAAGGGAAGGAGTGAGGTGCAAGAGCTATGTTTCGACCTTGGGTCCATCAACTAATTGAAGCACTTGAGCAGGCTACAAAATCAACACTTCTGTCCAGCTTTTATTACTTAAGGGGTAGGTAAATTATTTGAGGGGTCCCTAATGTAATATAAATGTATATAAAATATCTTTTTAGTATTTTGCCGAGATTAACGGGTTCCGATGATCTCTACCTCCAACGTAGGTCCGCCTCCGACTAATAGTGACCTATTATTATATGACAAAAGCAATTGTTAATTGAAAGCATAATTAACCATTAGCATCAAATCTCTGAAAGTGTCAACATATATCGGTTTAACTGCCTTTACTTTTGCTCCAAATTTCTTATTTATTCTCGGGTCAGATGGAGACCAAAAAAATAAATAAGAATTACTCCTATGATAGGAAGAAATGTGAATTATTTAACTTTTGAAGTTGCTCAGCGTCATTGCAACAGCTGAAAAAAAGTGTTTAGCACTTCAGCGTCATTTTAACAGTAACCAAAATTTGTTGCTCCCTCCATTTTAATTTATGTAAACTTAATTTTATTTTAAACCGTGTCAAAAATAATGATCACTTTTCATATTCGAAAATAATTTATCTTTATGCAATGATTTATAACCACACAAAATATACGTGTCTCACTTTATATTACAAATTTAAAAGTCTTTTGTTTTTTCTTAAACTTCGTATACTCAATTAAATAAGTAGACATAAATTGAAATTGAGGAAATACTCTCTGGTGTTTGGGCCCGTGTTGATACTCCACCTAGTATAATAGAAGGGCTAAGGATATTTTAGACTTTTAAGCATCACTCAAGTACTAATTTGAGATGCGTGAATTTGAATTGTTTACACAAACCCTATGTGTCAGTTGTATATCTTAGGTGTCTTCTAAGAGATGAGATAAGCTTTTTTCCTTTGTCTCTATGTGATGAATTTCTTCTGTTTCTACAGCTCTCTCAACGGTGTTTCTACACAAATAATTTTGCACATATCTATTTTCTTTTTCCTTGATCTATTCTCTTTTTGGGCTTCTTTTGCGTCTCTCCGTCCTTCTTAATATCGCTATTCAATGATTGTGAATCCCTTCATTTCCAACCAATAATTTCATGTATTGTATCTTTTTCTCTTGCTATGTCCCTCCGTTTTCCTCTTTTCCAGTAGCTTTAGCCCAAATGCAAAAAAAATTCATTGTTGGTTTTCTTTTCTCTGAAGCCTAAATGCTTCTCGACTTAGCTGGGTAGTAACACTAATCTGTGTGTTCAACCTAATTAAGAAGAATAAAATTTTGGGTATAGCCTCAAAGTACTTGATTAAGTTTGGAGCTGTTCGCTTGATCTTCTCCAAACGATTTCTTCTTTTAATTTTCCCCAGATTTTGTTCTCTTTTCTCCTAATCCTTTCATATTCTTTTGGGTTCAATTCCTATTGCTTTGTAATTTTTCGGGTTTTTTTTCGTCATGTTTCATGATTTGACAAATTCACGGCTTTATGAGTTCTTTTCACACTTCCTAATTTTGCAATTTTATGAGTGTGGTGTGCTAAATAAAAGATTCTGATGAAAGAAATAGCTGTAAATAAAGTGATAGTAGTAATTTCATTTGCTTTAGGCTTCTTGATGAAGATTTGAATTTCGAAATGAAGTGTTAGGATCGAAAAACATGTGTGATGAGGAAACTAATAAAACAAATCTTGAACGACGATAAATTAGATAACAAAAGAGACATGTATCAAAAGAGACATAAATATTTAACGTGGTTTGGTCAACTGACCTACGTCAGAGATAATAATCTACTATAATAATAAATAGTAGATATCGAGAGAACAAGCTCACGAAGAGATAAGCACAAGTGATACACTAATATTTGTCCCGTAAAGTTTTCTCCTACACACGTTCCTCAAACCTCATATGGCTATATTGTAGATGCTATTGAATAGGAAGGAAATATCTTCAATTTATAGAAGTCTAAATTTTTTCCTACCAGAAAAAGAATTAGCCAAATATGAGAGATTTATAATTTTCTTTTACAAAAAGGTAAATCCAATAATGGTAAACATGTTGTCATTTCCTTCAAGAGATGAGAAAATCAAATATGTTAAGAAAATTAGGATAACACCTAACAATTCTCCCCCTTGGCCTAAAATTTCTGACGAAATTAACTTGATCCACCTTCTTCTCATAATCTTTAATAAGGCGCATCTCCAAATCTCTACCACAAAGTTTGTCTCAACGTGAGTATTACTCCGATTAAATTTCTCGGACAAAATCATGATTACTGCCAAATAGGTTGCGGCTAAAACTAAACCGCCAAGATGAACCTGTTTTGAACCTCGCTCTGATACCACTTGTTAGGACCGAAAAACGGGTGCTATGCGGAAGCTAGTAAAGTAAATCTTGAACGACGATAAATCAGATAACAAAAGAGAAATATACCAAAAGACATGTTTGCTTCAACTGACCTACTTCCACAGGCAGAGATGAGCAATCCACTATAATAAAAGAGAGTACAAAATATCGAGAGAACAACCTCACGAAGAGGCAAACACAAGTGATACATTAACACTTGTACTGTAAAGTTCTTCCCCTAAACACGACCCTCAAACCCCATATGGATACATTGTTGATGCTATTGAATGGGAAGGAAGGATCCTCAATTTATAGAAGTCCAAACATTTCCTACAAGAAAAGAGACTAGCCAAATATGAGAGATTTATAATTTGCTTTTACAATAAGGAAAACTCAATTATGGTAAACATGTTGCCCTTTCCTTCAAAAGATGTGAAAATCAAATATGTTAAGAAAATTAGGACAAAACCTAATAATACTGTTATGTCGAGAAATGGGCAAACCTAAAAATAAAGAAGATAAAGAACACCAAATTTAATGTGGAAAACCTTTCAATTCGAAGGTAAAAACCATGAGATCACAAAGATCTGAAAAACTCCACTATAATAATAAGAGGTTACAAAAGTTCTCCAAACTGGCTACACAACAAGTGCCAAATACGGAGCAACAATAGCAACAAGAGCAACGACAAATTAATTGAAGAAAAGAGGAGAAGTCACAAAACTAGAGCTGCTATTTTGGGCTCGAAATCAAATGCTACAGGACTCAAAATCCGATCTCCCCTGTTCAAATCAAAGACCAATATGTTATAAACACTCAGTCAAAATTTCAGCCTGATCCAACGGTTAACGAATAGGAAAACGTGATTTGAAATTGGCTGGTCGGAATAAAAATCTGCAGCAACACAAATACTTTTCATCTCTCTTCTCTTTTGATGAAAGTTCTCTCAAAAACCATTCTTATGTGCTTAAGTTTTTCAAAGACTTGTACCAATGAGCAAGAACAATTCTCCAAGGTTGTCCTATTTATAGATCATGAGTGGTGCTTTTTCTTAAAGCCAAAACCAACTCTAAATAGGAATAAACACCTAATCCAATTCCGAATAGGAATGGAAACCAAAAGAGAATATGATTAGGCCATTAGGCCTTTGGCTGGACAACATGAGAATGTGCCCAACAAACTCCCCCTCCAGCCAATGTGCCAAATGTGTCTTCAAGTAGAGGAACTATTGACAGGCTTCATGCCTGCCAATTTTCTGCAAAATTCATGTTTATCTGCAACCACCGCATTTGTCAGCATATCCGAAGGATTTTAATCAGTGTGTATCTTCTCAAACTCAAATAATTTCTCTTCCACGCACATTCTTATCCAATGATACTTTCTATTTATATGTTTGGCCTTAGAATGAAAAGTGGAGTGCTTGGTGAGACAGATAACACTCTAATTATCACAAAGTAAGATGTACCTTGGCTGCTAAAAGCCAATACCATTAATAAACTCCTTCATCCATAATAGTTTTTTCGCACCTTCTGTGATAGTAATATATTCGGCTTCTGTGGTGGATAGAGCTATGCACTTCTGTAGTCTAGATTTCCAGGAAACAACTTTCCCTGCAAAAATGATCAAATAACCGGAAGTGGATCTTGAATTATCAAGGTTACCTCCTAAATCAGAGTCTGTGTAACAAACATGTTCTGTCTTGCCATTGCCAAAGCACATCTTCAAATCTGCAGTACCTTTCAAATACCTTAATATCCATTTTACTGCATTCCAATGTTCTTTTCCAGGATTAGAAAGGAATCTACTAACAGTACCAACGACATGTGCAAGCCATAGCATATATCAAGCTACCAACGACAGAAGAGTAAGGAATACGAGACATCTTCTTTTTCTCTTCATCAGTAGATGGACTCTGACTAGTACTCAATTTGAAGTGTTTAGCAAGAGGAGTACTAACCACTTTTGTATCTGTCATATTGAACCTCTTGAGTACCTTCTCAATATATTGCTTTTGGGACAAAAATAACTCCTTTCTATCTCTGTGTCTATGGATTTAAGTGCCCAAGATTTTCTTTGCTGGCCCCAAGTCCTTCATCGCAAACGATTTGCTCAGCTGCTTCTTAAGGATCTCAATTCTTGATTTATTCTTGTCAACAAATCATATCATCCACATAAAGCAATAAGATAATAAAATAGAGAACTTCTGTAAGAATACACAGTGGTCTGAAGAAGTTTTCTTATACCCTTGTTCTTCTATGAAAGATTCAAACTTCAAATACCATTGCCTTGGAGCTTGTTTCAATCCATACATGCTCTTTTTCAATTTGCAGAGATAATTTTCTTTTCCCTCAGTTACAAAACCCTCAGGTTGCTCCATATAAATCTCCTCATCTAAATCACCATGAAGAAAAACAGTCTTGGCATCCATCCGCTCAACCTCTAAATCTAGACTTGCGGCTAAGGCTAGAACCACACGAATAGAAGACATCTTCATAATATGGGAGAAAATTTCATCAAAATCAACTCCTTTCTTCTGGCCAAAATAACAACTAACCTCACCTTGTATCTAGGCGCAGAGGTATGATTATCTCGCTTTATTCTGAATATCCATTTGTTAGATAAAGCTATCTTACCATTCGGCAATTTCACTAACTCATATGTATCATTCTCATAGAGTGACTTCATCTCATCTTCCATGGCTTTGATCCACTGATATTTGCGAGTATCTTGCATGAATTCATCATAATTCTCAGGTTCTACCATGTAAGTAAAAGTACATCTCATCAGGAGGATAACGCATGAATTTTTACTTCTTTCTTGTAGATCTTTCAAGAGAGGTTTCAAGAGCATCCAAAGTAGTTACCTGAGCAACAATTGGTTGCTGATCAACCACAACTTCATCAACTGGAGCATCCATAACATCTCACCATAATGATTATTTTGATCTTGATCACTATCTTCAGTATTGTTTTGGGTTCCTTCATGTGCAATAGGTGGCTTAGCAATTCAAACTGGATCAATATCAACTAAGCTCTCATTAATCTGAGAATCCATCATCTCAGCTTTGTCAATATTTTCAATAGTATGGTCTTCAAAGAATATTGTATTACGACTTCTAATAAGTTTATTGTCAACATGATCATAAAAACGATACCCGAACTCATCGTGACCATAATCGATAAAGATGCATTGCTTAGTTTTGACATCTAGTTTCCATCTCTCATCTTTAGGAATATACACACAAGCTTTACACCCAAAAACTCTCAGGTGATCATAAGAAACATATTTGGTAAACCAAACTCTGTCTGGGACATCACCATCCAAAGCAACAACAGGAGACAAATTGATAACATATGCAACAGTGTTAAGTGCTTTCGCCCAAGATGTATTTGGAAGTTTTAGCCTCTGAAAGCAGGCATGTAGCTCTTTCAACTAGAGTTCTATTCATCCTCTCTGCCAAACCATTCAATTTAGGCGTCTTGGGCGGAGTTTTCTGATGACTAATTCCTTGTTCCTTGCAATAGTTATCAAAGGGACCACAATATTCACTACCATTGTCAGTGCGAATACATTTTAATTTCTTCCCCGTCTGTCTCTCAGCTAAGGCCTAAAATTCCTTAAACACGCCAAGTGCTTTATCTTTAGATTTCAACGGATACACCAAGAGTTTATGAGAATGATCATCAATGAAGGTCACAAAGTAAAGTTCACCACCTTTTGACTTTACTTTAGAAGGACCACACAAATCAGAGTGTACTAGCTCCAATAAGTCGGGATTTCTTGAGGGAGAATGGCTATGAAAGGAAACCCTTTTATGTTTGACAGCTAAATAATGGATACACCTTCTCAGCTTTACTTGTTTCACTCCAAAAAGAAAACTTTTCTTAGCCAAACACGTAATCCCCCTCTCACTTATATGACTCAATCTTCTGTGCCACAATTATGATAAAGTGTCACTTTCCATCAGATTTATGGAGTCATTAAGAATAGAGCCTTATGTCACATATAAATGATCAGACTTGACTCCTCGAGTAACTACTAAAGAGCCCTTGGTGAGCTTCTATTGTCCATTAAAGAGGGCATTATGGTAACCTTCATCGTCTAATCTTCCAGCGGAGATCAAATTGAAAGGAAAGTCTGGAGCATGCTTGATATCTTGAATATATAACGTTGAACCATTATTGTTTTCAAATAAGCTGTGCCAACACCAAATACCTTAACTTCACTGGCATTGCCCATTTTTAACAATCCAGAATCAACAGGAGTATAAGATGAGAAAAAGTCTTTTCTTGGTATGAAATGTGAGGTAGCTCCAGAATCTACTATCCAGCTCGACTCATGGGATACCAAATTGATGACGTTTTCATCATAAGAAAAAAAAAGGTCATCTCGAAAATAGCAGCAACATTGTTGTTGTTATTTTCAAGTTTCTTTCCTTCTCTAGTGTCTTGCTTCAACTTGTGGCAAAACCTTTTGATGTATCCTTTCTTGCCACAATGGTTGCATGTAATATTATGGTACTTGGACCTTGACTTACTTCCACTTTTGCCTCTATTCCTCGAGCCTCTTGTTCTATCTCTCCCCCGATCTTCAGTAACTAAGATATCTGCTTGTGAGGATACGTCCTGATATTTTCTCCTTACTTTCTCGTTCAACACACCACTCTTGGAATATTCCATGGTCACCTTACCTCCAGGAACATAATTTGTCAAAGAAACACGAAGGGTTTCCCAAAAGTCTGGCAGAGTATTAAGAAGCCAAAGTCCTTGTATCTCATCATAAAAATTAACTCCCATTGCAGACAACTGATCAAGGGCGCCCTGAAAATCATTTATGTGATCAAGGATATGGCTGCCTTCCTTGTATTTAAAGGTCATCAATTGCTTTAGCAGGAACAACTTGTTGTTCCCAGTTCTTGAAGAATAAAGAGTCTTAGATTTTTCCACAATGATCTCGCACGTGTCTCATTCACAATATGGTTGCGAACATTATCTTCAACCCATTGTCGTATATATCCACATACTTGTTGGTGCTCAAAATCCCAATCTTCATCAGATATAATCTCGGGTTTATGAGCTGCAAAAACAGGTAGATGCATCTTCTTCATGAACAACAATTATTTCATATTTCTTCTCCAAACATTATAATTTCTCCCATTTAAACATACCATCCTGCTCATATTCGCCTCCATTTCATAACAATCCGGATAAATAACCAAGGCTCTAAAACCACTGTTATGTTGAGGAAAAGGCAAACCCAAAAATAAAGAAGATAAATAACACCAAATTTTAATGTGGAAAACCCTTCAAATCGAAGGTAAAAACTACGGGATCACAAAGATCAGAAAAACTCCACTATAACAATAAGAGGGTTACAAAATTTCTCCAAACCGGCTACACAACAAGTGCCAAACACAGAGAAACAATAGCAACGATAAATCAATTGAAGAAAAGAGGAGAAGTCACAAAACTAAAGCTGTTGTTTTGTGCTCGAAATCAGATGCTACAGGAATCAAAATCTGATCTTCACCGTTCAAATAAAAGAGCAAGATGTTACAGATCGTGCTTGATTGCTCTTGGTGGTTTTGAGACCAAAGCCAATTTATTATTTCTCAGCATGGTAGATTTTGATATTATCTTAGGCATGGACTGATTGTCGCCCCATTATGCTATTCTTGATTGTCACGTTATGACCGTGACGCTAGCTATGCTAGGATTAGCGCGATTAGAGTGGAAGGGTAACTTAGAGTATACACCCCACAGAGTTATTTAATTTCTTAAGGCTCAACGAATGGTTGAGAAGGGGTGTGACGCACATCTAGCTTATGTGAGAGATGTCAGTATTGATACCCCTACAGTTGAGTCTGTTCCAGTAGTGAGGGATTTTCCAGATGTGTTTCCAGCTGATCTTCCGGGCATGCCGCCCGACAGAGACATTGATTTTGGCTTTGATCTGTTGCCGGGAACTCAACCCATCTCTATTCCACCTTACCGTATGGCTCCTCCTGAGTTGAAGGAGAAATTACAGGAGTTTCTTGATAAGGGCTTCATTCAGCCCAGTGTGTCACCTTGAGGTACTCCAGTCTTGTTTGTGAAGAAAAATGATGGTTCTATGTGTTTGTGTCTTGATTATCGCCAGTTGAACAAGGTTACAGTGAAGAACATGTATCCATTGCCTCGCATTGATGACTTATTTGATCAATATCAGGGTGCCAGGGTGTTTTCCAAGATTGTCTTACGTTCAGGCTATCCTCTGTTGAATATTTGGGAGCCAGATATCCCGAATGCTGCTTTCAGGTCCCGATATGGTCACTATGAGTTCTTGTAATGTCTTTCGGGCTGAACAATGCCCCAACAGTCTTTATACATTTGATGCACAGTGTGTTCCGGCCTTATCTTAACTCATTCGTCATTGTGTTCATTGAAAACATTCTGGTGTACTCCCGGACTCAGGAGGATCATGAGCAACACCTGAGGACCGTGCTTCAGACTTTGAGAGAGAAGAGGTTGTATGCAAAATTTTCTAAGTGTGAGTTTCGGCTAGACTCAGTGGAATTCTTGGGTCATGTGGTGTCGAGTGATGGGATCAAGGTAGATCTGAAGAAGGTGGAGGCAGTGCAGAGTTGGCGTAGACCGTCATCAGCTACGGAGATCCGCAGTTTTCTTGGTCTGACGGGTATTACCGTTGTTTTGTAGAGGGATTCTCATCTATTGCAACACCGATGACCAGGCTGACCCAGAAGGGTGCTCCGTTCAGTTGGATAGAGGAGTGCGAGGAGAGCTTTCAGAAGCTCAAGACATCTTTGACTAGAGCCCCCGTATTGGTATTGCCTACAGGTTTGGGGTCTTACACCATATATTTTGATGCTTCGTGGATTGGTCTTGGCGCGGTTTTGATGCAGGACGATAGGGTGATTGCCTACGTGTCAATACAATTGAAGGTGCATGAGAAGAACTATCCTTTCCACGACCTTGAGTTAGCAGCTATTGTTCACGCCTTGAAGATTTGGCGGCACTATTTGTACGGTGTGCCTTGTGAGATCTACACCGATCATCGGAGTTTGCATCATCTATTCAAGCAAAAGGATCTTAAATTGTGTCAGCGGAGGTGGTTGGAGCTACTTAAGGATTATGACATCACCATTTTGTACCATCGGGGGAAGGCCAATGTGGTGGTCGATGCTTTGAGTCATTGGGTGGAGAGTTTGGGGAGTTTAGCATATCTTCCACCAGTAGAGAGACCCTTAGCGTTGGATGTTCAGGCCTTAGCCAGCCAGTTTGTGAGATCCGATCCTAGTCGCGTGGTCTCTCGGTCTTCTCTTTATGATCATATGAGGGAGCGTCAGTATGATGGCCCATACCTGCTTGTCCTCAAATACACGGTCCAGCACGTTGATTCTAAGGAGGTTACTATTGGGGATGATGGCGTATTGAGGGTGCAGGGCAGGCTATGTGTGCCTAATGTTGATGGTTTGCGTGAGTTGATTCTTCAGAAGGCTCATAGCTCGAGGTACTCTATTCATCCGGGTGCCGCGAAGATGTATCAGGGCTTGACGCAACATTACTGGTGGAGGAGGATGAAGAAGGACATAGTGGAGTATGTTTCTCGGTGCCTAAATTTCTAGCAGGTGAAGTTTGAGCATCAGCGGCCGGGTGGGTTGCTTAAGAAGTTGGAGATTCCGGAGTTGAAATGGGAGTGGATCACTATGGATTTTGTTGTTGGACGTTTAGGTGATTGTGGATAGGCTGACCAAGTCAGCTCATTTCATTCCAGTGATGACTACATATTTTTCTGAGCAGCTGACTCGAATATACATCCGTGAGATCGTCAGGCTTCATGGCGTAATGGTATCTATTATCTCTAACCAGGGTACACAGTTTACATCACAGTTCTGGAGAGCCGTACAGCAGGAGTTGGGTACTAGAGTGGAGCTGAGCACATCATTTCTCCCTCAGATGGACGGACAGTCTGAGCACACTATTCAGATATTATAGGATATGCTCCGTGCGTGTGTGATAGAGTTTGGAGGGTCATGGGACCAGTTCTTTCCACTTGCGGAGTTTTCCTACAACAACAGTTATCAATCGAGCATACAGATGGCACCGTATGAGGCTCTGTATGGTAGGCGATGTCGGGTCCCTAGTGGATTGGTTTGAGCTGGGCGAGGCCCGATTATTGGGTACAAATTTGGTCCAGGATGCCCTAGATAAGGTGAAAGTTATTCAAGATCGACTTCGCACAGTCCAATCTAGACAGAAGAGTTATGCAGACCAGAAGGTTTGGGATATAACATTCATGGTTGGAGAGCGGGTCTTGCTTCGGTTATAGCCTATGAAGGGCGTTATGAGGTTTGGGAAGAAGAGCAAGCTGAGCCCGAGGTACATTGGTCCTTTTGAGGTGTTGCGGCGTGTTGGGGAGGTTGCTTATAAGATTACCTTACCTCACAGCCTAGAAAGGGTTCATCCGGTATGCCACGTTTGTATGCTCCGGAAGTATCACAGTGATCCGGTTCATGTATTGGATTTCAGCTCAGTCCACTTGGACAAGGATCTATCTTATGTCGAAGAGCCATTGGCTATTTTGGAAAGGCAGGTCAGGAAGCTAAGGTCAAAAAACATTTCTTCAGTAAAGGTTTAGTGGAGGGGTCAGCCGGTCAAGGAGGCCACTTGGTAGATCGAATAGGATATGCGCGACCATTATCCTCATCTTTTCACAGCTTCAGGTACGTCTCTATATTCATTCGAGGACTAACGATTATTTTAAGAGGGGGAGGATGTGACGACCCGACCGGTCGTCTTGAGAGGTATAGCCCCGATCCCTATTAACTGCTTTTCCCGTATCCATTTTCTGCTATGGTGACTTGTCGGGAATTTTCATTTTGGTTTTTGGAGTGTTTCAGGACACTTAGTCCCTAAAATGGAAGCTAAAGCCTTAAGATTTGTACCGTAGTTGGAACTCTGTGAAGACAACTCCGGATTGGAGTTTCGTCAGTTATGTAGCTCCGTTAGGTGATTTTGGACTTAGGGACGTGTCCGGATTATGTTTTGGAGGTCTATTGCTCACTTAGGCTTGAAATGGCGAAAGTCGTAGTTTTGGAGATTGTGGCTGGCAATGAAAATTTTGATATCGGGATCGGATTTCGATTCCAGAAGTTGGAATAGGTCTGTAGGGTTGAATGTGACTTGTGTGCAAAATTTGTGGTAAATCGGACATGGCTTGATAGGTTTCAGCATCGATTGTCCAATTTGAAAAGTTCTAAGTTCTCTAAGTTTGAATCGAAGGATGATTCGTGATTTTAGCATTATTTGAGGTTGTTTGTGGGCTCGACTAAGTTCGTATGGTGTTTTAGAATTGGTTAGTATGTTTGGTTGAGGTCCCGAGGGCCTCGGGTGAGTTTCAGGTGCTTAACGGATGGAAAATTGGAGTTGTGCATATTCTAAAGTTGCTGGTTATGGTATTTTTGCCCTTGCGGTGGGAAGTCTACAAGTGCGGTCCCGTAGAAGCGAGAAAGTGGTCGTAGGTGCGCTTTTAGTCTTGGGATCCAGTGGTCGCAAGTGCGACGCGTAAGCCGTAGAAGCGGAGCCGCATTTGCGGAAGGGTGATCGTAGAAGCGGATTGGGGAAGGAATCCAAGTTTTCACAGAAGCAGAGGAGTTAGCGCAGAAGCGCATCCGCATATTCGGATATATGTGCGCAGGAGCGGATACTGGGAATTTAATAAAATTCCATTTTTGGTTTCATTTCATTAATCTATAGTTGTTTCCTCCATTTAATTTCGGATTTGGATTGAAAAGTTGGGAAAAGTTCCTCAATTGGATTTTCGAGTTTTGATTGGGATTTAGACATCAGATTTTGGATAATTTTGGTACGAGTATACTCGTGAGTGAATGGATATTCATATTTGATGACTTTTACCTGATTCCGAGATGTGGGCTCGGGGAGGCTTTTTGGGGCGAAATTCCAATTTCTTGCGTTAGATTTGATTTCAGTAGCTAGATTAGTTCCTTGTAGTTGTATTTATGTTATGTAATTGATTTTGGCTAGATTTGGGCCATTCAGAGTCGGATTTTTCGTTGAAAGAGCATTGTTTCGGATTAATTTGAGTTTGGTTCGAGGTAAGTGGCTTGCCTAACCTTGTGTGGGGGAACTCCACTTAGGATTGGTATTGTTTTTCATATATGAGCGCCTTGTACGTAGGTGACGAGTATGTACACGGGCTAATTGTTGTAAAAACTCGATTTCTACTAAGTAATGAAAGTTTTCCTTTTTATTTGAGTCTTATCAGCATGTGTAGTATTCTGCTAGGCTAGAGTAGCATGCCTACTTGCTTTAACTGTTTATCTGAACTACGTGTAGCATGTTCAGTGAATTTACCTATTTTTCCTTAACTTGTACTTAGGCTAAATTGTAGGTTTCCGTGTTGTAATTATTGAATTTTATTGTTTGGATTGCATATTTACTTTGGGACTACGGAACGGTATTCCGGGAGATCCCCCTGTTCTGCATATTTACTTTGGGACTACGAAGCGGTATTCCGGGAGATCCCCCTACATATTTATGCTTGGGACTACGAGACAGTATCTGGGGAGATCCCCTGTTGCATTTCTGTGTACTCAGATGTTACCTTTCTGTGATTTCTTTCTTGTTCAATTTCAGCCTTTATTTTAATGCGATATTTCATTCTTGCCTTGCTTATTATTTATATACCAGTAGGTCCCTGATGTTACCTCGTCATTACTCGACCGAGGTTAGGCTTGGAACTTACGGGGTACCATTGTTGTGTACTCACGCTCTTTCCTGCACATGTTTTTTGTGTGCAGATCCAGGTTCTTCTTACCATCCTTGTTCATAGTTGTAGTCAGTGTTGCCGGAGACTTCAAGGTACATCTTCCCGCGCCCGCAAATCCTCGGAGTTCCCGTTATCCTTTTATGTTCAGTTTTCCCTCTTTTCTATAGACAATGATGTTTAGAACAGTTAGGACTCATAGAAGCTTGTGACTTACGGTGTTCCGGGTCTCGGGAAGTGTTATGTATATGATGCGAGTTGATAATAATAAATACCGAGTGGAATTCAATTTCTTATTTAGATTAT
The DNA here is from genome assembly GCA_005239505.1 of Nicotiana paniculata. Taxonomy (NCBI): domain Eukaryota; kingdom Viridiplantae; phylum Streptophyta; class Magnoliopsida; order Solanales; family Solanaceae; genus Nicotiana; species Nicotiana paniculata. The sequence goes on from ML312555.1 coordinate 45,992, forward strand.
TGTTAGTTGTTGTTGTTAATGTTCATGCTTTCATTTCATTAACACAAAACTTTAGGCTTACCTAGTCGTAGAGACTAGGTGCCGTCACGCCAATTCACGGAGGGAGAATTTGGGTCGTGACAAAAACCCCTCCATGAACTGGCGAATCCCGCCAAACCCAAGTAGCTCCGAATCTCTGTAGATGAAGTAGGTCTAGGCCATTTCTGAACTGCTACAATCTTCTTTGGATCCACCTTGATACCCTCGGAACACACAACATGACCCAAAAACGCAACCGAGTCTAACTAGAACTCACACTTCGAAAACTTGGCATATAGCTAACGATCCTTAAAAGTCAGAAGTATTATTTGTATGTGCTGCTCATGCTCCTCTCGACTGTGAGAGTAAACCCAAATATCATAAGTGAAGACGATGACGAAGGAAACCAGATAAGGCTTGAACACTCGGTTCATCAAATCATGAAGGCAACTGGAGCACTAGTCAAGGCAAATGACATCACCAAGAACTCGTAGTGACTAGAACGAGTTCGAAAAGCTGTCTTAGGGACATCTGATGCCCTAATCTTTACATTATGGTAGCCAGATCTCAAATCAGTCTTGGAAGCTAGTCAAATAAATCATTAATTCTCGACAACAGATACTTTCTCTTGATAGTGACCTTATTCAACTACCGATAATCTATGAACATCCTCATCGATCCGTTCTTTTTCTTGACAAATAACACCGGCGCACCCTAAGGTGAAACACTCGGTCTGATGAATCCCTTATCAAGAAAATATTGCAATTGTTGGCATGTAGCTGACGATCCTTAAAAGTCAGAAGTATTATTCATATGTGCTGCTCATGCTCCTCTCGACTGTGAGAGTAAACCCAAATATCATCATTGAAGACGATGAAAAAGGAAACCAGATAAAGCTTGAACACTCGGTTCATCAAATCTATAAAGGCAACTGGAGCACTAGTCAAGACAAATGACATCACCAAGTACTCGTAGTGACTACAACAAGTTCAAAAAGCTGTCTTAGGGAAATCCGATGCTCTAATCTTTACATGATGGTAGCCAGATCTCAAATCAGTCTTGGAAGCTAGTCAAATAAATCATTAATCCTCAACAACAGATACTTGCTCTTGATAGTGACCTTATTCAACTACCGATAATCTATGAACATCCTCGTCGATCCATCCTTTTTCTTGACAAATAACACCGGCGCACCCTAAGGTGAAACACTCGGTCTGATGAATCCCTTATCAAGCAAATATTGCAATTGGTCATTTATCAGTTGGAGCCATATGGTACGATCGAATAGAAATAGGCTGAGTGCCCGAAACCAAGACAATTTAAAAGTCGACATCCCTATAAAGTGTCATACCCGACAAATTTGTAGGGAACACCTCAGGAAACTCACTCACAATCGGTAACGAGTCCATAGAAGGAACCATTGCACTAGAATCACGAATATATAATCCAAATACACTAAACACCCTTTCTCGACCATATGTCGAGCGTTCAAATATGACCACACTTCTAGTGGAGTGACCGAGGGTCCCTCTCCACTCTAACCTAGGCAACCCCAGCATGGCTAAAGCCAAAGTCTTGGCATGACAATCCAAGATAGCGTGATACAGGGACAACCAATCCATACCAAGAATAACCTCAAAATCCACCATATCCAACAATAGAAGATCAACTACAGTATCAAAATCATTAATGGTTACAACACAAGACCTATACACTCGATCAACTACTATAGAATCTCCAATCGGTGTAGATACAAAAATAGAAACATCAAGAGAATCAAGATGCATACTCAAATGAGAAGAAAAATATAAAGACTTTGAATTTAATACAGGTTCAATGCGGGGCAACTTTGAAGTTTAGCTTTTTTGAAACAAAGCAATCGTTTCAACTAAAATTTCACATTCTTCTTCACTAGCTCGAATACTATTTTGATTTATAATTAACCAATTTACATAAGTCTCACCAAAATAATATTACATAAGTCAAGATATCGTATTAGTAATAGAAAATAATAGTAACCCAATAATTTGCTTTGAATTTAATGTTGCTACCCTAGACTAGCAATGAAGTTCAATGACGAGCTCAAAAATCCAACTTTGACTAGAAAGAAAGAAGAGGAAACTATAATATAAAAAGAAACGTTCTAGATTACCTTCATTAAATGATTCTAGCTTACAGTTTGGTATTGATTATACAATAACAGTAGTAAATTTATTTTGTATATTAAGTTGTCATTAATAGAGTTTCAACGTAAACTGATAAATTTCACGTATCTAAATTCTCCGAAAATAAAAGTCTAAATTTGCCTCTTAATTTCACTAGTATAATTTAAAATTACTCTCACTTATTAATTTTCTTAAGTGTCAAGAACAAATATGAAATATTGTTTCTAACCGCTAAATATTAAACCGAAAATTTAATCGCAGGATTTAGACTGTACATAAATAAATTTGCCCATTTTCTCCATAGGTAAAAATAATCATAATTCATAGTTGTTTGGATAATTTTTTATGGAAATGATGCTGTCTTCAATATAAAATGGAGAAGTGAGAAGTGGGGCGGCGCGGGGCGGGTTGAAAACTGAAAAAATAACTATGCGGGACGGGGCGGGGCGGGGCAGGGCAGGTTAATTTTTTTTTGGATTTTTCCAAACTCGCCCCGTCCCATTGCCATACCTAAAAACGAGGAGTGGAGCTCAACTACTCAGCAATCAACAACCGCAGCAACTTGCAGATTCACTCAAGATTTGCAAACCCATGAACAGATGGAGAACTCTCTCAAATTAGCCAAAGTAAAAGAATCTCCAGCCCTTTGAATCATTTCTCATGTAAAATCCGTTGGAATCCACAGATTTTCTTTTTGTTTTCAGACCTCTTTTAAAATTTAAATTTCGGACCTATTTTTAGCCATTTCGTGTGTGTTTGTGAGAATAACAAATGATAGATTCGTGTGTGTAAATGATAGTGAGGTGAGAATGGGCTTGAGTGATAAAGAGAGAAGAAAAGATTGGCGGCTGGCTTAGAGAGGTGAAGAAGAAGAAGAATAAAATGGCTGCTAGGGGTTTTTTTTAATTAGAGGGGAGGTGGCTGTCCTAGGTTAAAGATGAGAGAATGAGTGATGGGGTGTTTTAATGAAAGGGGAATTTGGGCCAAGCGGGTTGAATTGGGAATTGGGTTGGGGCGGTTTTGAGGGTATTGTGCCACTGAGATGGCCTGGGTCCAAATTCAAATGAAGCTGATGGCCTTCTCTTTTCTTCCTCTTAAATTTTACAATGTTAGCCATTCTGTAATTAACACAACACTTGGAAATTAATTTTCAAGATTAACCTTTATTTGAAATATCTACTTAAGCTAATTAATTTGTGGATTCCAAATTTAAACTAATTAATTGAACCTAAAAATGCAAAAGAAAACTAAGGAAGATTACATGTATTTTTGAGCTTTTTATGATTTAAAGCATTTTCTAAAGAAAAATTCCTAAATTTATATAAGAATAAAAATAATTAAAGCTTTTTTCAATTATTTTAGGAGTAATTCGTATTAAGACAAAAATTAGGTGCTCACAGAGGTCATCTCCCTAGCCTAGATCATGATGCGCTCGTATCCTCTTGGTGATCTCCACAACCTGAGTGAAAGAAACATCATCCTTGGTGTCTCTTGATATTTGTAGTTTGATGCCATATGTAAGGCCATCTATAAACCTCCTCGCATTCTCCTTCTCAGTAGGGATCTGGTTAGCATCATAGTGTGATAATCCACAAATCTGGTCTCATACTGAGTAACGACCATACTACCCTACTGAAGGCGCTCGAACTGACTGTGGAAATCTTCTCTCTGAGTGAAGGGGATGAAATTCAACAACTGTGAGAATTAAGCCCAGGTGAGCGGAGGTGAACCTGTTGGCCTGCCCTGAACATACACCTGCCACCACCTCTTGGCAGGACCATGCATCTAAAATACTATGAAACCAACTCCGTTGGACTCCACTACACCCATGTGGCGGATTATCTCACATCAGCGATCCAAGATATCTTCGGGGTCCTTATAAGGTGTACCACTAAAGTGGGGGGGGGGGGATTGGTGAACTTGTCCAACCTTCAACCCCTCAGCTGACATTGCGGGTCTCTCCCGGGCTGTGTAGCAATAACAGGCTGAACTGCCCCAACTGGTAGAGCTGTTGGGGTCTGATACCCGTGAGCCATTAGCTATAGAGTGTGGGTAGCGGGAGTCTAAGCTCCTCCCCAGGCCTGAGACATGGCTGGTGCCATAGAAAACACACCAGCCCGTGCCATACTCTTCAAGACCAAACACGCGGACTAAGCCATCTTGAAGCACTAGGGTAGCAATGAACCCCTCTGGGACACGAGTTAGTCCAACTGACTCGGTAAAAATAGGGATCTCATCCTCTTGATCTAGTTGAGGCTCAACATCAGGTGTCGTTGCACGTGCTCTAGGCTGAGTTCTACCTCTACCTCTGGCTTTACCTCGGCCTCGACCCCGACCCCTAACCCTAGCAGTGGCTGCAACCTAGGGCGCTAGCTCCTGATCAACTGCAGACGCCATATGTGTCCTCACCATCTGTGAGAGAATAAGAGTAGAATGATTCAAACTCAATGATAGAATAAATTCATGCTATAGAGAAAGAAAGTAAGTGAAGTTTCCTAAAGCCTTATAAACTCTAGAGTATAAGTACAGACGTCTCCGTACCGATCCTCAAGACTCTACTAAGCTTGTTCATTATTCGTGAGACTTAGGTAACATAGCATTCTAATACCAACATGTCACAACCCGAGATTCCAACCAATCAGGGTCGTGGTGGCACCTAATAATGCTTTCTAGGAAAGCCAACACACAACAAATAAATAGGAAGAACCAATAACAAAAAGGCAATATCTGATATAAGCACAATAAGTATAAAACCAACACCTAACGCGAATATCTCAAGACATGGAGTCACAAGTACATGAGCTTGTAGATCAAACTAAATACATTATTCTAAAAGAAAATAATACTGTCTGGAACAAAATGGAAACAATACAATGAAAATAGGAAAGTGATTCTAAAGCATACGAACGAAATGTATCTCTACCTTGAATTACCACCTGATATATGCTATGTACCTCTCAAGGATCCGCCGGCCCCAATATCAGGATCTGAACAAGAAGTGCAGAAGTGTAGTATGAGTACAACCGACCCAATGTACTTAGTAAGTGTCGAGCCTAAACCCGACGAGGTTAAGACAAGACAACTACTATAAACCTGCGCAATTATATATCCAAAGTAACGATATAAGAAGTAAAGTACCAAAAGTAACAATGGCTATTTTTATAAAAATGTTTTAGTATATTCAGAATAGTTACACTATTTCTTTCAGCCCAGTATTTGTAGTATGCTTTAGTAGTTCGTGAATTGTGACACCAGACTCTGGGGTTGTTCTAGATTTATTTAATTAGTTCGTGGCTCGCTTAATTTATTGTTTATTTATTTTATATTTGAAATTATTTATTGAAAGCCATTAGATCGAGTTTAATTTAAAATTATTCTATCCGGTTTAAATGATTAATTAAGGGAAATAGTTGAGCGAACTCTAAAATTGGCTTGCCTAGCAAGTGTGGTGTTAGGCGCCATCACGATCCCTAAGGTTGGGGGAATATGGGTTGTGACAAGTTGGTATCAGAGCACTAGGTTTCTTAGGTCTCACAATTCACGAACTAACTTGGTAGAGTCTGAAGAATTGGTACAGAGACGTCTGTACTTATCTCTGAGAGGCTATGAAGTTAGGAACAATTTCACTTCTATTCTACTCTATCGTGCAAATTTATTCTACCATTGATGATTGAACTTGTCTATTCTTGTCCTCTCACAAATCTCGACAACACGCAAAGCGTCTACAACCGGACAAGAGATGAAGACCTACTGACAGCTACGATTAGGGGAAGAGACAGAAGCAGAGCTCAGTCTAGAGCTCGAACCTCGACACCTATTGTACAATCTCAAGTGGATCTAGAAGCGAAGGTTCAAGCTCAGTCGGTACATGTTGGACTAATTCAGATTCCAGAAGGATTTATAGCTACTCCAGTATTGCATAACATGGGAATAAGTTGAAGGCAACATGGTTGATTTATATGAGCTGTGAAGTTTAAAATTGTGTATTATCAAACGTTGTGACCTAGGACTTCATGTCAAGTGGAAGAGTCCACCGTCAAGGAATAGATTGCGGGCCATGTGTTATATCGATTTTGGCTTGGAATGTATAAGGCCTGAGATTTTTCAAGAGATAAAGCTGGGACTTGCGGTATGTCTGCCTCCTTAATAACCCTATACCTCAGTACCAAAGGAGTTATCCAAACAAGTTTAAATCTAAAGAAGGTCTACTCAGTGCGGAAGTCACGGTTGCGGATTTTGGGGTGATCCAGAGGGAGTACAATGATTAACAAGGTTCTAGACTACATGGTTTGTGCCAAGATTTATCGGTATAGAGCTATACTTTTGTGATCATTGTGTGTCAATAGATATGTGAGTTACCCCAAAAGAAGAAAGAAGAGTATATGAATAAGTGGGGTAGCTCAGCGGTGTTGAGTCAAAATGGTAAAGGAGAAATTGGTCGCCGGTGGTTGAGGCAAGCCTACGAAGAGAACGACCAACCAGTGCAACATCAACTACTTGACTTAGTTCTCATAAATGCTTTTGAGAGATTTGATTCTCGGACTCTCAATAATACGTGGCGCATAAGGTTTGAACGGTTTCGTCATGTCATATGACGGTGTCAGAATATGCCATCAGGTTTGACAAGTCAGCCCGGACATACTCCTACTTCGGTTCATATAGCAAGAGAGAAAATTCACAGACTCATCAAAGGACTCGAATATGATTGAAAATTTTTGTACGACTCAAGGCGGGTTGATACTTCATTTCGGCGAGTGATAGAAATTGTCCTAGACTTTGGAGAGTCATATTTCATCAGAACACTCAGTCTACATGCCCCATTGCAGTTATAACTCAACTCACATTACCAGCTAGGGAAAAAGGAGTCGAATATCGAAAGTGGAGGTCAGATTCCTAGAGGTGGAGACCCAGCCTATTGATATATACATTGAATGGTGTCATTACAAGAACAATATCCAATTATTATAAAGTGATGATTTCCTGAACTTAATACAGTTATGCGTATCTTATAAAATTCTTCAAATATACTCCACTCTCGTGTGAGCCTCGTAACCCTAAAATTTATTTATGTGAATACTTGTATTGAGCAATTCTATGGAGATAACTGTGTCTATCATTACGTATTGTAATTTTGTTTAAAAGAAAATATTGAAAGGAAGGAAATTGAATGTTTCGATTGGCACAATACGCATGTTGCTTTCAAAATTGAGGACGAGATCCTATTATTTTAATATGATTTGAGATATTTAAATTGGGCTATGAGCCGCAGTGGAAGTTATGTAAGGATGAGGTCCTTGTGATGGAAATTCTTGTGTTTAAATTCTCCCTTGGGAATTAAACTTTTACTATAGTACTGGTTGGGAGTCATGCCTTTTAGGCTTATTCAACAATTTATGTATAAAATAATGATGATAATCATAATAATAAATGAATAAATAATAATAAAAGTAATACTAATAATAAGTAAATAAATAAATAAATAAATTAATTAATTAACTGTGCATAATTTGCCAAATTCGTGTTATAATTATTGAGCTTTGACCTACGAGGTATGTGCACGCCCGTGTGGAATTAAATGAGACACGTTAATTCGGGTATATAATTATGAGGTCTTCATGAATCACATCTCGTTATCAGTATTGTGAAGGGTAGAAAGGGGATTATTATTACATGAAGTTATTGGGTGATTCTGTAGTTGATTATGAACAACTATTAAGATCATATTGAGTCGAAAGGGTGTTCCATTCAAATGGTCAGGCGAGTGTGGGTGGAACTTTCAGAAGCTCAAGATGGATTTGACTACGGCGCTAGTGTTGGTGACCCCCACAGGTTTAGGATTGTGCACGGTGTATTGTGGTGCATCTCGTCTTGGATTAGGTACAGTATTAATGCATGATGGCAAGGTGATTGCATATGCGTCTCGTAAGCTGAAGGTCCATGAGAAGAATTACCCTGTTCATGACTTAGAGTTGGCAGCCATTGTTCATGCATTGAAAATTTGGAGGCACTATCTTTATGGCGTGCCGTGTGAGGCTTTTACTGACCATCGTAGTCTCCAGTACTTATTCAAGCAGAAAGATCAAAATTTGAGGCAGCGGAGATGGTTAGAGTTACTAAAAGATTATGATGTCACCATATTGTATCACCCAGGGAAGGCCAATGTGGTGGCCGATCCATTGAGTAGAAAGGCGGTGAGTATGGGCAGCATTGCGTATATTCTGTTGGTGAGAGATCGTTGGCTTCAGACATTCAGACGTTGGCTAATCAGTTCGTGAGGTTGGATATTTCGCCCAGAAGTGTTCTAACTTGTACAGTCGCTCGGTCTTCTCTAATTGAGCGTATCGGGGAGTGGCAGGATGATGACCCGCATTTAATGGTCCTTAGGGACACAGTTCGACACGGTGGTTCCAAGCAGGTTACAATTGAAGATGATGGTGTTTTGAGGATGCATGGTCGGTTATGTGTGCCTAATGTTGATGGCCTTCGTGAGTTGATCCTTGAGAAGGCTCACAGTTCTAAGTATTCGACTCACCCCGGTGCAGCCAAAATGTACCAAGACTTGAGGCAACATTATTGGTGGAGATGGATGAAAAAGGACATTGTTGCGTATGTGGCTCGTTGCTTAAATTGTCAGCATGTAAAGTATGAGCATCAGAGACCCGGTGGTTTTTTTCAGCAGATAGAGATTCCTGACTGGAAGTGGGAGCGTATCACTATGGACTTCGTTGTTGGGCTCCCACGGACTTAGAGGAAATTTGATCCGGGTTGGGTTATTGTGGAGAGGCTGACTAAATCAGCACATTTCATTCATATGGCAAGTACTTATACTTTATAACGGTTGGCTGAGTTATATATTCGGGAGATAGTTCGCCTTCATGGTGTGCCCGTGTTTATCAATTTTGATCGGGGTACGCAGTTTACTTATCACTTTTGGAGGGTAGTTCAGCGTGAGTTGGGTACCCGATTGGAGTTAAGTACAACATTTCACCCTCAGACTGACGGGCAGTCCGCGTGTACCATTCATATATTGGAGGATATGTTCCGCGCTTATGTTATTGACTTTGGTGGTTCGTGGGATCAGTACTTGCCTATAGCTAAGTTTGCATATAATAATAGTTATCAGTCGAGCATTCAGATGGGTCCTTATGAGGCATTATATGGTAGGCGGTGCAGATCGCCAGTTGGATGGTTTGAGCCGGAAGAGGCTCGGTTGTTGGGTACAAACTTAGTTCAGGAGGCCTTAGATAAGGTCAAGATTATTCAAGAGAGACTTCGTGCATCTCAGTCTAGGCAAAAGAGTTATGCTGATCGTAAGGTTCGTGATGTGACATTCATGGTTGGAGAGAGAGTATTGCTTCGTGTGTCGCCCATGAAGGGTGTTATGAGATTTGGGAAGAAGTGTAAGTTGAACCCTAGGTATATCAGGCCATTTGAGATTCTTGATATAGTGGGGGAGGTAGCTTATAGACTTGCATTGCCTCTAGGGTTATCCTCAATTCATCCAGTATTCCACGTGTCTACGCTCCAGAAATATCATGGTGACCCGTCCCACGTGTTAGATTTCAGCTCTGTCCTATTGGACAAAGACTTGACTTATGAAGAGGAGCCGGTAGCCATTTTATACCGGCAGGTTCGTTAGTTGAGATCTAAGAGTTATCCTTCAGTTCGAGTGCAGTGGAGAGGCCAGCCCGTTGAGGAAGCTAGTTGGAACTCCGAGTCGGATAGGCAGAGTAGAGATCCACACTTGTTCGTCAATTCAGGTAATTTTCTATGTTTGTTCGAGGACGAACGTTTGTTTTAGAGGTGGAGATTGTGATGACCCAAGGGGTCATTTTATGAATTTAGACTCCGTTCTATGCTTAATAGTCATAAAAAGACTAATTTTAAATACCTCGATTTGCGTGTGAAGTCCGGGCATGAAACAGGAAAGCTTTTATGTGAAAATATGAGAAATAGCGATTTCTAGAATTTCAATTTAATTATAGTTGACTTTGGTCAACATTTTGAGTAAACGGACCCGGATCTGTGTTCCGATGATCCCGGGAGGTCCGCAGTAAAACATGAGACTCGGGCGTATGCCCGGAAATGAATTCCGAGGTCCCAAGCCTTAGAAATCAATATTTAAAAGAAATTATTCTGCTGAATTATTAATGAAATAAAGAAATGAATTAACGTTTGAAACCATTGGTATCGGTCCCGCATTTTTGTTCCGGAGCTCGATACAAGTTTGTTATAATATTTAAGCATTCTCTGCGAAATTTGGTGAGAATCGGAATTTATTTGACGTGATTCGGACGTCCGGTTGATAAATAGTGAACTTTAAGTGTTCTTGAGAAAAATAATGAGTTTTGAGGTTTAATTCATATTTTTACATGTTATTTTCGTGATTTGATCGCACGAGCAAGTCCGTATGATACTTTTAGACTTGCGTGCATGTTTGGTTTAGAGACCCGAGGGCTCGGGTGAGTTTCAAATAGGTTTGGGTTGTGTTGCGCTTGTTCTTTCTTATGCTTCGACGTCGTTTCTTCAAGCATAAATGATATCATATTGAACAAATGAGCTCCCATTTCTGTTTTGAATGAATTATTAGATCCGTATCGTAATTATGGACCATAGCAAAAAGAATCATTGAATTTGGACATCGTATGAGGATTTTATGGTCATTTTACTAAGGCTGCCAGATTTTTCAGGTTAATTACGAAATTGCTACTGACGGCGTATTAAAAATCTGCACTATTTCCAAAATATTAGAACTTACATATCTCCTTCATTATAAGGTCAAATTGAGTGATTAAAAAGCCAAATTGACTAAAATTTCACAAGGAATCCATTGGAGGCATAAAAATCGAGTTTCGGGATCGTTTGGCATGATAAACGAGGCCGAATATTTGGTAGAAAAATATATATAAAACAGGCAGACTTCTTCTTCTGCAAATTTTCGAACCCCACAGACCTAGGAACAAATTTCTTCACTAAATATCATCCCCAAGTTATAGGTAATCAATTCTAAACTTTACTCTTTAAATTACTCATGTTTTTCATCACTTTTAAACCAAAAAGTAAGAATTTTCATGGTAAAAATTGAGGGTTTTGGTAGAATTAGGGAATTTTGTAAAAATTGAATCTTTATCTCGAATTGAGGTCGGATTTTGAAACTAATTGTATATTTCGGTTCGTGGGTGAATGGGTAAATGTAATCTGGTCCGAACCCCGAGTTTAGACCAAGCGGGCCCATAGTCGGGTTTTCACTTTTTTTGAAAAAATATAGGAAAATGTGTAATTTTCAATAAAGTTAGTTTTTAATTTTAATTAATGATATTTGGTTAATTATGATTAGATTCGAGCAAGTTAGAGCAAGACTTTAAAGGAAAAGCCATAATTGAGCAGTGAATGGCCTGCGAAATTGAGGTAAGTGTTTGGTCTAACTTTAACTTGAGGGAATAGGAATCCCCACTTGTTTGCTATGTGAAATACATGTGTGTGGTGTATAGGTGAGGCGACAAGTATCTATGCACCACCAAATTTTCTGTTAAACATGATCCCTCACCCGTTCCCAACTTAATCGATTCTTGTCTTAATTGTTCTATGTTCATTATTGTTTCTATGACTAATTGCCTTGTTATTTTGTTGTTAAATATTATTGTGGTTATTTTGGAAAGAGTATTGATTGTTTTAGTTGGTTCCCTTGTGTTACAAAACGGTTGAGCGGTTTGATATTGTTTTTATGAGATATATATACATATTTATGTTCCTGTTGGTTTCATGGTTGAGAGGATATTGATGAAGTTATGAGAAAAATACAGTTTCTTTTTTATAGTTGTTGAGACAAAAATATTGTGAAAGGCTTGGCCTAAATTGTGAAATTTATGAATAAATTGATATGAGATATCTGGTGGGAGCGGGTTGCACGCCGCAACAAGGAGTGATAAGGGTGGACATGTGGGATCGGGTTGCACGCTGAAACAGGAGTAATACGGGTGATATATTTAGGGAGGAGCAATAAGGGTGGACTGGTGGGAGCGGGTTGCACGCCGCAACAAGGAACAATAAGGGAGGACATTTATATTTTTACTGACTTCAAAGCAAATAATGATTGATAAGCTTAAATGTTTATTTTACTATTCTTCATATATTTTGCACTACTTTTATTTAAAGTTAAAGTTTGGAAACTTTGAAATTTTTTTGAGATAGTGGTTATAGCTGAGACCTGGAAAAGGCGGATGAGTTATTTTATTGTCGTTACAGTATTTAATTATTTGTTTAGATTTCCTTCTTTCTTCATATATTATTGTCACAGGTTATATTGCTAAAGCCCCGCCGTAGCCTCCTCACTACTTCGTCGAGTTTAGGATCGGCACTTACTCAGTACATGGGGTCGGTTGTACTGATACTACACTCTGTACTCTTTTGTGCCGATCCAGGTACTAGCCAGCAGTAGAGATTTTTAGAGCAGCCATCTATTCATTCGGAGACACGAGGTACATCTGCCGGCGATCGCAGATCCCGAGAGTCTTCTCCTATTTTTATAAAACTATTTTAGTATATTCAGAAAAATTACACAATTTCTTTCAGCCCAGTATTTGTAGTATTCTTTAGTAGTTCGTGAATTGTGACACCTGACTGGGGTAGTTCTTGTTTTATTTAATTAGTTCGTGGCTCGCTTAATTTATTGTTTATTTATTTTATATTTGAAATTATTTATTGAAAGCCATTAGATCGAGTTTAATTTAAAATTGTTCTATCCGGTTTAAATGATTAATTAACGAAAATAGTTGAGCGAACTCTAACATTGGCTTGCCTAGAAAGTGTGGTGTTAGGATCCATCCCGATCCCTAAGGTTGGGGGAATTTGGGTTGTGAGAAGTTGGTATCGGAGCACTAGGTTGCTTAGATCTCACAATTCACGAACAAACTTGGTAGGGTCTGAAGGATCGGTACAGAGACGTCTGTACTTATCTCTGAGAGGCTATGAAGTTAGGAACAATTTCACTTCTATTCTACTCTATCGTGCGAATTTATTCTACCATTGATGATTGAACTTGTCTATTCTTGTCCTCTCACAAATCTCGACAACACGCAAAGCGTCTACAACTGGACAAGATATGAAGCCCTAATGGCAGCTACGATTAGGTCAAGAGACAGAAGCAGAGCTCAGTCTAGAGCTCGAACCTCGACACCTATTGTACAATCTCAAGTGGATCTAGAAGTGGAGGTTCAAGCTCAGTCGGTACATGTTGGACTAATTCAGATTCCAAGAAGGATTTATAGCTACTCTAGTATTGCATAACATGAGAATAAGTTGAAGGAAAATTGTTGATTTATATGAGTTGTGAAGTTTAACATTGTGTATTATCAAACGTTGTGACCTAGGACTTCGTGCCAAGTGGGGCAGTCCACCGTCAAGGAATAGATTGCGGGGTCATGTGTTATATCGGTTTTGGCTTGGAATGTATAAGGCTGAGATTTTTCAAGAGATAAAGTTGGGACTTGCAGTATGTCTGCCTCCTTAATAACCCTAGACCTCAGTACCAAAGGAGTTATCTAAACAACTTTAAATCTAAAGAAGGTCTACTCAGTGCGGAAGTCACGATTGCGGATTTTGGGGTGCTCCAGAGGGAGTACAATGATTAACAAGCTTGTAGACTACATGGTTCGTGCCTAGATTTATCGGTATAGGGCTCTAGTTTTATGATCATTGTGGGTCAATAGCGATGCGAGTTACCCAAAATAAGAATGAAGAGTATATGAATAGGTGGGGTAGCTCAGCGGTGTTGAGTAAACATGGTAAAGGAGAAATTGGTCGCCGGTGGTTGAGGAAAGCCTACGAAGAAGACGACCAGCCAGTGTAACATCAACTACTTGACTCCGTTCTCATAAATGCTTTTGAGAGATTTTTTTCTCAGACTCTCCATAATACGTGGCGCATAAGGTTTGAACGGTTGCGTCATGACATATGACGGTGTCCGAATATGCCATCAGGTTCGATAAGTCAGCCCGTCATACTCCTGCTTCGGTTCATATAGCCAGAGAGCAAGTTCACAGACTCATCAAAGGACTCAAATACGATTGTATAATTTTTGTACGACCCAGGGTAGGTTGATACTTTATTTCGGCGAGTGATAGAAATTGTCCTAGACTTTGGAGAGTCATATTTCATCAGAACACTTAGGCTACATGCCCCATTGCATTTATAACTCAACTCACATGACCAGCTAGGGAAAAAGGAGTCGGAGTATCGAAAGTGGAGGTCAGATTCGTAGAGGCGGAGACCCAGCCTGTTGGTATATTTTCCATGGTATGGCTGAGGTCGTTACATTGAATGGTGTCATTTCAAGAACAATCTCCAATTATAGTAAAGTGATGATTTCTTGAACTTAATACGGTTATGCGTATCTAATAAAATTCTTCTAATATGTTCCACTCTCGGGTGAGCCTCGTAACTCTAAAATCTACTTATGTGAATACTTGTATTGAGAAATTCTATGGAGATAACTATGTCTATCATTACGTGTTATAATTTTGTTTAACAGAAAATATTGAAAGGAATGAAATGGAATGTTTCGATTGGCACGATACGCATGTTGCTTGTGATTCAGAATTGAGGACGAGATCCTCGCATTATAATATAATTGAGATGTTTAAATTGGGCAATGATCCGCGGTGGAAGTTATGTAAGGACGAGGTCCTTGTGATGTAAATTCTTGTGTTTAAATTCTCCCTTGTGAATTAAACTTTTACTATAGTACTGGCAGGGAGTCCTGCCTGTTAGGATTATTCAACAATTTATGTATGAAATAATGATGATAATCATAATAATAAATTAATAAATAATAATAAAAGTAATACTAATAATAAGTAAATAAATAAAAAAATAAAAAAATTAATTCACTGTGCATAATTTGCCAAATCCGTGTTATAATTATTGATCTTTGACCTACGAGGCAGTGCACGCCCATGTGGCGTTATATGAGACACGTTAATTCGGGTAGATAATTATGAGGTCTTCAGGAATCACATCTCATTATCAGTATTGTGAAGGGTAGAAAGGAGATTATTGTTACGTGAATTATTGGGTGATTCTGTAATTGATTATGAAAAACTATTAAGATCATATTGAGCTGAAAGGGTGTTCCATTCAAATGGTCAGACGAGTGTGGGTGGAACTTTCAGAAGCTCAAGATGGATTTGACTACGACGCCATTGTTGGTGACACCCACAGGTTCAGGATTGTGCACGGTGTCTTGTGGTGCATCTCGTATTGGATTAGATACAGTATTAATCCATGATGGCAAGGTGATTGCATATGCGTCTCGGCAGCTGAAGGTCCATGAGAAGAATTACCCTGTTCATGACTTAGAGTTGGCAGCCATTGTTCATGCATTGAAAATTTAGAGTCACTATCCTTATGACGTGGCTTGTGAGGTTTTTACTGACCATGGTAGTCTCCAATACTTATTCAAGCAGAAAGATCTAAATTTGAGGCATCAGAGATGGTTAGAGTTACTAAAAGATTATGATGTCACCATATTGTATCACTCAGGGAAGGCCAATGTGGTGGCCGATGCATTGAGTAGAAAGGCGGTGAGTATGGGAAGCCTTGTGTATATTCCAGTTGGTGAGAGACCGTTGGCTTCATACATTCAGACGTTGGCTAATCAGTTCGTGAGGTTGGATATTTCGCCCAGCAGTGTTCTAGCTTGTACAGTCGCACGATCTTCTCTAATTGAGCGTATCCGGGAGGGGCAGGATGATGACCCGCATTTGATGGTCCTTAGGGACACAATTCGACACGGTGGTGACAAACATGTTACAATTGAAGATGATGGTTTTTTGAGGATGCATGGTCGGTTATGTGTGCCTAATGTTGATGGCCTTCGTGATTTGATACTTGAGGAGGCTCGCAGTTCTAAGTATTCGACTCACCCCGGTGCAGCCAAAATGTACCAAGACTTGAGGCAGCATTATTGGTGGAGAAGGATGAAAAAGGACATTGTTGCGTATGTGGCTCGTTGCTTACATTGTCAGCAGGTAAAGTATGAGTATCAGAGACCCGGTGGTTTGCTTCAGCAGATAGAGATTCCTGAGTGGAAGTGGGAGCGTATCACTATGGACTTCGTTGTTGGGCTCCCACAGACCCAGAGGAAATTTGATCCAGTTTGGGTTATTGTGGATAGGATTTCTAAATCAGCACATTTCATTCATGTGGAAAGTACTTATACTTCAGAGCGGTTGGCTGAGTTATATATTCGGGAGATAGTTCGCCTTCATGGTGTGCCCGTGTCTATCATTTCTGATCAGGGTACGCAATTTACTTCGCACTTTTGGAGGGCAGTTCAGTGTGAGTTGGGTACCCAAGTGAAGTTGAGTACAACATTTCACCCTCAGACTGATGGGCAGTCTGAACATACTGTTCAGATATTGGAGGATATGCTCCGCGCTTATGTTATTGACTTTGGAGGTTCGTGGGATCAGTTCTTGCTGTTAGCAGAGTTTGCTTATAATAATAGTTATCAGTCGGGCATTCATATGGCTCCTTATGAGGCATTATATGGTAGACGATGCAGATCGCCAGTTGGATGGTTTGAGCCGGGAGAGGCTCGGTTGTTGGGTACAGACTTAGTTCAGGAGGCCTTAGATAAGGTCAAGATTATTCAAGAGAGACTTCGTGCAGATCAGTCTAGGCAAAAGAGTTATGCCGATCGTAAGGTTCGTGATATGGAATTCATGGTTGGAGAGAGCGTATTGCTTCGTGTGTCGCCCATGAAGGGTG
The DNA here is from genome assembly GCA_005239505.1 of Nicotiana paniculata. Lineage (NCBI taxonomy): Eukaryota > Viridiplantae > Streptophyta > Magnoliopsida > Solanales > Solanaceae > Nicotiana > Nicotiana paniculata. The sequence goes on from ML312555.1 coordinate 62,944, forward strand.
TTATGAGATTTGGGAAGAAGTGTAAGTTGAGCCCTAGGTATATCGAGCCATTTGAGATTCTTGATAGAGTAGGGGAGGTAGCTTATAGACTTGCATTGCCTCCAGGGTTATCCTCAGTTCATCTGGTATTCCACGTGTCTATGCTCCATAAATATCATGGTGACCCGTCCCATGTGTTAGATTTCAGCTCTGTCCTATTGGACAAAGACTTGACTTATGAGGAGGAGCCGTTAGCCATTTTAGTCCGGCAGGTTCGTTAGTTGAGATCTAAGAGTTATCCTTCAGTTCAAGTGCAGTGGAGAGGACATCCCGTTGAGTAAGCTACTTGGGAGTCCGAGTCGGATGTGCAGAGTAGATATCCACACTTGTTTGTCAATTTAGGTAATTTTCTATGTCCGTTCGAGGACGAACGTTTGTTTTAGAGGTGGAGATTGTGATGACCCAAGGGGTCATTTTATGAATTTAGACACTGTTTTATAATTAATAATCATAAAAAGACTAATTTTAAATACCTCAATTTGCGTGCATAGTCCGGGCATGAAACTGGAAAGCTTTTACGTGAAAATATGAGAAATAGCGATTTCTAGAATTTAAATTTGATTATAGTTGACATTGATCAATATTTTGAGTAAACGGACCCGAATTTGTGTTACAATGATCTTGGGAGGTCCGCAGTAAAATATGAGACTTGGACATATGCCCGGAAATGAATTCCGAGGTCCCAAGCCTTAGAAATCAATTTTTGAAAGAAATTATTTTGTTGAATTATTAATGAAATAAAGAAATGAATTAATGTTTGAAACCGTTGGTATCGGGCCCGTATTTTGGTTTCGCAGATCGATACAGGTTTGTTATGATATTTAAGCCTTGTATGTGAAATTTGGTGACGATCGGAATTTATTTAACGTGATTCGGACGTCCGGTTGATAAATAGTGAACTTTAAGTGTTCTTGAGAAAAATAATGAGTTTTGAGTTTTAATTCATAGTTTTAAATGTTATTTTCATGATTTGATCGCACAAGCAAGTCCGTATGATACTTTCAGCCTTGCTAGCATGTTTAGTTTAGAGACCCGAGGGCTCGGGTGAGTTTCAAATAGGTTTGAGTTGTGTTGCGCTCGTTCTTTCTTATGCTTCGACGTCGTTTCTTCAAGTATAAATGATATCATATTGAACAAACAAGCTCCTATTTCAGTTTTTCATGAAGTATTAGACCCGTATCGTAATTACGGACCCATAGCAAAAAGAATCATCGAATTTGGACATTGTTTGAGGATTTTATGGTCATTTTACTAAGGCTGCTAGATTTTTCAGGTTAAATACGAAATTGCCACTGATGGCGTATTAAAAATCTACATTATTTGCAAATATTAAATACTACATATCTCCTTCATTATAAGGTCAAATTGAGTGATTAAAATCCCTTACTTAACAAGAATTTCCCAAGGATTCCATTGGAGGCATAAAAATCGAGTTTCGGGATCGTTTGGCATGATAAACGAGGCAGAATAGTTGACAGAAAAATATATATAAGACGGGCAGACTTCTTCTTCTTCATATTTTCGAACCCCACAGCCCTAGGAACGAATTTCTTCACCAAATATCATGCCCTAGTCATAGGTAATCAATTCTAAATTTTACTCTTTCAATTACTCATTGTTTTTCATCACTTTTAAATCAAAAACTAAGAATTTTCACATTGAGGGTTTGGATAGAATTAGGGAATTTGGTAAAAATCGAATATTTACCTCGAATTGAGGTCATATTAGAAACTAATTGTATATTTCGATTCGTGGGTGAATGGCTAAACGTAATTTGGTCCAAACCCCGAGTTTAGACCAAGCAGGCCCGGGGTCAGATTTTCACTTTTTTTGGGAAAACTTAGGAAAAATTATAATTTTCAATAAAGTTAGTTCCTTTAGTCTTAATTAATGATATTGAGTTAATTATGATTAGATTCGAGCAAGTTAGAGCAATATTCTAAAGGAAAAGCCATAATTGAGCAGTGAGTGGCCTGCGAAATTGAGGTAAGTGTTTGGTCTAACTTTGACTTGAGGGAATAGGAATCCCCACTTGTTTGCTATGTGAAATGCATGTGTGTGGTGTATAGGTGAGGTGACGAGTATCTATGCACCACCAAATTTCCTGTTAAACATGACCCCTTTCCCGTTCCCAACTTAATCGATTCTTGTCTTAATTGTTCTATGTTCATTATTGTTTCTATGACTACTTGGCCTTGTTATTTTCTTGTTAAATATTTTGGAAAGAGTATTGGTTGTTTTAGCTGGTTCCCTTGTGGTACAAAACGGTTGAGCGATTTGATATTGTTTTTACGAGATATATATACATATTTATGTTCCTGTTGGTTTCATGGTTGAGAGGATATTGATGAAGTTATGAGAAAAATACAGTTTCTTATTTATAATTGTTGAGACAAAAATATTGTGAAAGGATTGGACTAAATTGTGAAATTTATGAATAAATTGATATGAGATATCTGGTGGGAGCGGGTTGCACGTTGCAACAAGGAGTGATAAGGGTGGACATGTGGGATCGGGTTGCACGCCGCAACAAGAGTAATAAGGGTGATATATTTAGGGAAGAGCTATAAGGGTGGATAGGTGGGAGCGGGTTGCACGATGCAACAAGGAGCAATAAGGGAAGACATTTATATTTTTACTGAATTTAAAAGATTTGAAAATCTTAAATGTTTATTTTATTATTTTTCATATTTTTGGCACTACTTTTATTTAAAGTTAAAGTTTGGAAACTTGGAATTTTTTTTTGAGAATTGGTTATAGCTGAGACCTGGAAAGGCGGCTGAGTTATTTTATTGTCGTTGCAGTATTTAATTATTTGTTTAGATTTTCTTCTTGCTTCATATATTATAGTCACAGGTTATATTGCTAAAACCCCGCCGTAGCCTCGTCACTACTTCATCGAGGTTAGGCTCGGTACTTACTCAGTACATGGGGTCGGTTGTACTGATACTACACTTTGCACTCCTTTGTCCAGATCCAGGTACTAGCCAGCAGTAGAGATTTTTAGAGCAACCATCTATTCATTCGGAGACACGAGGTATATCTGCCGGCGTTCGCAGATCCCGAGAGTCTTCTCCTATTTTTATAAAACTGTTTTAGTATATTCAGAACTGTTACACTATTTCTTTCAGCCCAGTATTTGTAGTATTCTTTAGTAGTTCGTGAATTGTGACGCCAGACTCTGGGGTAGTTCTAGATTTATTTAATTAATTCATGGCTCGCTTAATTTATTGTTTATTTATTTTATATTTGGAATTATTTATTGAAAGCCATTAGATCGAGTTTAATTTAAAATTGTTCTATCCGGTTTAAATGATTAATTAACAGAAATAGTTGAGCGAACTCTAACATTGGCTTGCCTAGCAAGTGTGGTGTTAGGCGCCATCACGATCCTTAAGGTTAGGGGAATTTGGGTCGTGACAAATAATAATAATAATAACAATAACAATAACAACAACAACAACAACAATAATAGTAATGATAACAAAAATAAAGCATGTGCATGGCATCACCATTCGTTCCTATCCTCACGTTCACTCAAGCAATGATATCAATATGCAAACAAGGCACGACAAAATCCTTCGTGCTTTTTACTCTTCATCTCCAAGCAATCACAACAACACAATACTAAGAAAGGTGGGAAGCAAACCAACTTTGACAATAGTACTTGAACACAACTCATCGTATGAGAATCTTTCAACACATAGTGCCAACAATCAATCAACAATTTCCTCGTTCTCAACACCCAATATCGCAATAATATAAGCATGAGATGTAACTCGAAAGTGAGTAATAATAACAATCTATCTAAGGCGTGGAAGACATAATATACGAAATAAGATGGTACAAGTAAGGAAAATTCCACGCACATGCTTATCACATGGCCATGCATATACACTTGTCACCTTGTATAAACGTCGCCCCAAACACATAGTTCACATAGAAAAAAGACTAAATTCAATCTTATTTCCCTCAAATTAAGGTAAACCAAGACACTTACCTTTTTCCGGAACACATCAATAATCAATCGCCGCTTTTCCTTTAGAACAATCCTTCAAACCAACTGAATCTAGCCAAATATCGTTCAAACATTTCAAAACAAGCTTTAGAAACTACTCACGAATGAATAAGGTTCAATCTTTAACTAAATTGAAAAAGTCAACAAAAAGTCAACCCGAGTCCACGTGGTTAATTCCGAGATTAGGACCAAACTACGATTGTTATTCACCCCCGAGCCCGAATTTGTGATTTATTTCGAAATCCGACCTCAATTTGAGGTCTAAATATCAATTTTACAAAGTTCCTAAATTCTACATAATACCCCTAATTTCTACCTTGAAATTCCTAGACTTGATGAGAAAATTCATGAAAAAGTAACTGAGATTGATTGAAAACAAGATAAAATTGCTTACCAATAAATTTGGGAAGAAATTCTTCTTCAAAAATCACCTATAAGGAGTTTAGGGTTTAATAATGGTGTAAAATGACCTAATTCCCCAAATACCCATAGTTTACCCAGCTACAGATGTCGCAAATGCGAACTCTTGTCCGCAAAAGCGAATCACTGATCGCAAAAGCGGTCAGGGCCACAGTGCCTTAAATGTCGCAAATGCGACTATTTCTTTGAATTTGCGAAGAAACCCTTCTTCACAAATGCGGCCAAAGCTTCGCCATTTGCGAAGCTGCTTGCCCCAGATCGGTTGTCGCAAGTGCGACTCCAAGACCGCAAATGCGACCTCCCCCAATCCGTAAATTTAATTCTTCCTTCTCAAAAGCGAAGTCTTCAGTCCTCATTCCTATTTTGCAAATGCAAACAATTACTTATCACATTTGCGAGCAGGACCTCGCAAATGTATGATCTGCAGGCAGCACACACCAACTATTCGGTTATTCCAAAACCATGTGCAACCCATATGAAACCCACCCGAGCCCCTTGGGATCTAATTCGAACATCCAAAAGTGTAATAACATCATAAAAACTCGCTCGCTAACTCAAAGTTTCAAAATAACATCAAATATCAAGAATCGATCATCAAAACTCAAGATTTTAAACTTTGAAACTCAATTTTCCAATTTTCGGCGAAACGCCCTCGGGTTACCCAGGACCCCAACAAAACATGCTTACATATCGAAAAATATCATACGAACCTACCAAAAGCGTCAAAATACTGATCCTAGTTTTTTTGCCTAAAACGCTGATCGTGGTCAACTCAAGTCGTTTTTAAAACTAAAAATCACTTATTTTTAATATTTCACATATAAGATTTCCGAAAAATAACATGGATCACGCACACAAGTGATACACGCAGTCCAAAACAAGAGAATTTCCCACAAGAGTAGACACATAAATAGGGGAACTCAAAGAATCCCGAGATATGCGCAAATGTGGAGCAAAATAGGAGGACACATAGGAATACGTAGAGCCTGGGTCAAATAATACCGACGTATCTCTATGACAGACTGGAACAATACCTGTGATGACAGAGTCAGAAGCAACTTCCTCTGAACGATCTGGAAGAGCATAGTACCTGGCCTGGCCTCCTCGTCTAGGGCAACCTCGACCTCCTCTGTCACGACCCAAAATACTAACTCAGGTTGTGATGGCGCCCAACACCGGGGTTAGGCAAGCCCACACTCAGATTACTAAGGATTTTTTCCCATATTTGAGTAAACATACCAACACGTGCCAAGTTTTAAAGTTCAAAACATTAATTGAAAAAGATAGTAAGCCATTTTTAGCCAAAAGCAGTCGTAAAGAGGAGTGAGCCAAAATATATATATAGACCCGCAAACCAAAATAACCACTACGTGTGTGCCAGGAACTAGTGTCACAAGTCCTACGGACATACTAACAGAATATACAAAAGATATAATATACAGACCCACTGTCTGAAAGAAATAGACGGGAAATAAGCAAAAGAAAACTCCATGGTGCTGCCGAGGATCGTCAGGAGAAGCAGCTCACCGTGAAGTCAGGTCCAACTACGATCAAAATCGAGCTCCGGTCTGATAACTAGATGCACCAGCGTCAGAACCTGTACAATTAAGTACAGAAGCGTATCATGAGTACATAAACAAATATATACCTAGTGAGTATCCCGCGTAACCTCGAAGAAGTAGTGACGAGAGGTCGACTTGACACTCACTAAGGTCCAAAAGAATGATTAATAAGATATAATATCAGTAACAGACATACAAGGATGATAAAAGTAGCAAATATTAAGAATGATAGTAATTCAAATAAATACTGGAAGTAAATGTACAATTTCTACTTCATTATTCTTTTCTTTCCTTTAAAAATATACCCGACCACTTAAAATCCATAAAAAAAGAATCATTAACAATTTAACATGCGCACACAGGATAAGGACAACCGGCCTGAGCCATCATAATGATCATATCTGTGCAATGCCGAGGGTCGAACGGCCCGAACCATAATATATATATTTCAATCTTGCCGTGGCATAGGGACCGCTCCCATGAGAGTGGGGAAAATAACATTCCGCTCGCGGAATGTAAAATGTAAATTGCGAAGCGGTCACATGCACACACAATCCATGGAATTATTCTTTATAAATTACTTTTCGTGAACAATTACTTAAATTACTAAAATTTCATGATTTCAGGGAAACAAGCCGCACGTAACATTAATTCACTAAGCATATAGTTCATTTCAAGGAAAACATAAGGCATGGTGTAGGCCTAACTACCTGGAAATAACAATAATAGTCGCTACGTACAATCCCTCATCACTTTGCGCGTATGTAGCCCCCACAAACATTAGCACATAGTCATTTACAGCACCTAGGGGGACAGTTCCCTCTTATAAGGTTAGAAAGGAGACTCACCTCGTGTCGAACCTACTTTCCGGGTCAAGAACTCGCCCGAAACTCCGAACTTGACACCCACGGACTCGAAACTAGCCAAATGTTATAAAAATATATCAATTTATACTCAAAGCATGAAATTCTCCTACTACGTAGCCAAATTCATCATTCTTGAAGAAATCCTAAAATCCAACTCCGGGCCCACATGCTCGGATTCCAAAAATTCTCGAAGGAAACACTCACCCACAGCCTAAGGATCATTAATACTTGATTTCATAGCTAATTGACGGGTAATTTTCTACATTTTCAAAATCCCCAGGTTACTACCCCAAATCCTTAATTTTCACTAATTAGGTAGTTAATTTTGCTTGTAATCCATACATGAAACTAATATTAGGGTAGAATTTACTGCCCTTCAATAACTAGGTCGTTTGCCCCTCTTGAATGCTGAAAATCGCTCCAAGGAAGAAGAAGAAGATGAGGGAAATGAATTAAATCTCGCTGTAAAAACATATTGCCTAGTGGTATCCTCTATGCAATCGCAGCCTGGGCAGTGTGATCGCTTGCGAACGCACATGGTATGGAGTAGCTGGGCTGGCCCAAGGGTGGGATCTTGTGCGAACGCGGGTGGGGTGTGCGATCGCACTGGGTCAGGATCCCAACCCATCGCGATTGCGGTGCCTATTATGCGAACGCACAGGGAATTCACCACCCCTGCCCAGTTACTTCTATGCGATCGCATCATTGCACTGCGATCGCACTGAAGGAAACCAGTCAGTGAAAAATCTTGTTTTTGAATTTAACTCCGAGGGGTCCGAAACTCATCTGAGCCCCTCGGGACCCCGTCCAAAGGCACTGGCAGGTCTGTATTCATGATACGGACTCGCTCAAATTTTCAGAACATGAAAAAGAACAATGAAACTAAGAATTCGACCCCAAAACCAAATTGAATCAAACTTTGAACTTAAAGTTCTAGAATTCGCTTTCAATGCGCCGAACCGACCTATACTACTCGGAATGACACCAAATTTTGCAAGAAAGTCATAAATGACATAACAGAACTATTCTCATCCTCAGAATTCCATTCGGACCTCGATAACACAAAAACACGTTCCCAACCAAATTTCAAACTTAAGGAAACTCTAATTTCGATATTGGGCGCTGAAATGCCCCCGGGTCATCCAAAACCCATTCCGAACATATGCCCATGTCCGAAATCATCATAAGAAGCTACCAGAATCATCGAAACTCGATTTCGAGGTCGTTTACTCAAAATATTGACGGAAGTCAAACTTTGGCCTTAAAGGCCAACCTTAAGGAACCAAGTGTTCCTATACCACTCTAAACGCTTCCGAATCCCGAACCACCCGTCCCCGAAAGTCATAAATCATAATAAGCACCTACATGAAGTTTCAATTAGGGGAACGGGGTCCTGATACACAAAATGACCGGTCGGGTCGTTACATCCTCGACCTCTACCTCGATGTTACACTCCATATTTTCGTAAGTGAAATTATGCCATAAGTAAATTGATGGAAGCTCGGAAATGATATGTTACATCCCGCATTTACGTATGTTTTAGTTTCATCGTAAGTTAATCGATATAAGTTCGGGAATGAGATTATTTTGAGATTATAAGCATTATGCTATTTCAAACAAGTGATAAGTAAATTCATGAAGGTGAGAGGGTATGAAAATCGAAGAAAAGGAATTTTGTCGAAGTTTGACATTTTGAGATAAAATACGGTCCAAGCTACAATACCCCATATTTATGGACTAGTTCCATACAAGGTACCACATGACCATGATAGTAAGATGTATAAGGTATGTTAAAAGTGAGTAGTATTATAAATAATTTGAGATAATTCTTAATTATGTGGATAATCGGGTAATTATGAATTTTAGTGGGAGATTAACAACTAATTAAGATGATTGGTGGTTTATTGTTAAGAATGGATAACCACCCATGTGGCAGCAAACAACCTTAACATCCATGACTCTTAAGTCATTAGATAAGGTGGCAAACTAAATGATTATGTGGTTAAGCCACCACATGAAGTGGGGCCCACACCAATCCAAATATAAAAGACCCTTCTAAATTAGAAATTAGAGATTTGGCATTCTTAAGAACGTGAGATCACATATCCATTTAACAAAGGAAAGCCATTGTAAGTCTTAAGAATGTGAGAGTCACATATCCATTCTTAAGAACATGAGGGTCATATATCAAAACGTGAGATTTGGAAATTATAAAGCAGTACGATGCAAACTTTCTCAAGAATATCATACGGATTGTTCATTATTTTGATCTCGCCGTTATGTGTTTCGTCGTAATTAGAGTGTGTTATAGGGATTGTTAAGAGAATTAACTCAGGTATGTTAAGGCTATCCCTTCTTTCTTTTTGGGATGATCCATACGATAACAACGAAACAAGAAAATGCACAACTTCCATGAATGACTATATTCATAGAAATACTAGAGGTTCCTATGTTCTTAATTCCCCACGTGTCCTATTGTTCTATCATCTGTTCATGGGTCTCAGATAATACGTAAGTTGATAAAGCTTACTTCATGATATTAATCAAAGGCATAATGGTCTTATGACACTCCGAGAGATTTTATTGACGTATTTATCATGCATTGCATTCATTTATACATGTACATTGACCCATGACCATACGACGTTATATACGCACATATATATATATATACACACATACACACACACACATATATATACATATATATGTGTGTGTATGTGTGTGTGTGTATGGGATATGGGAAAAGGTTGTGGAGTTATATACGCACCACCACCTGATCAGCTGTTATACGTTGATGATTTTGCCTACAGTGGCCGAGATGATATGATGGGATGCCCTTAGAGGCGTGATGATGTTATGAACACATGTACCTATGCACGACATGACATTTATATGCATATGTATGGAATTATACATATTAATGATTCATCAGACTTACATGTCGAGTCTTTTACTCCATGTTTCTCTCATGTCTATTATTTACTGATTTTCATTCCTCACATACTCGGTACATTATTTGTACTAACGCCCCTTTTGCCTGGGGAGACTGTGTTTCATGCCCGCAGGTCCCGGTAGACAGGTTGAGAGTCCTTCAAGTAGGTTATCAGCTCAGTAGAAGGTGTTGGTGCGCTCCATTTTGCTCCGGAGTTGCTTAATTGGTCATTATAATTAGGACATGTATTGATTGGTATAGCGAGGCCCAATCCCAACCTTTATGTTACTTATGTACTCTTAGAGGCTTGTAGATAGATATCATATATACGGATACTTGTATGGCCTTGTCGGCCTATGTTTTGAGTTTACAAATGATCATGTTGGCCTTATAGGCCCATATGTCATGTGTATAAGTTTCTATATCAGGTTGGGTCATTTTATGTGGAGCATTACCTCATATTTTATTCTTGTTGCCTCATACGGCTCTTTTGGCCCACTTACACATGATAATGTAATACGAAAGATACGTTATGTTGGTACTCGGTTGAGTGAGGCCCTAGGTGTCCGTCGTGGCCCACGTTTTGGGTTATGACACTCGAGTTGGCTGAGTAGGTGCGGTGGTAACTGGTGCTGGAAGCATGGCTGGAGGACCCGATGGAGCACGTGGAGGCTGAGAAACCTGTGGAGGTACACCCCTCATGAGCCTGGGGAAATCCCTCACCATATGGAGAGTGTCGCCACACTCAAAACAACTCCTCGGAGGACGTGGCTGCTGTAACTGACTCGGGCCTGGCTTGCTGGACTGGCCTCTAATGGCACCCCGAGAAGGAGGCACACTAGATACTGGCGGTGCATAATAAGTCTCCTAAGGCTTAGAAGGAGCTGGAACACCACTGGTGTCTGGAAGAGCTGAATGAACAGGGCGGTTCACATAATCCCTACCATGGAGAGCTGCTAGGGCACGAGTTCCAAAATAATAACCAGTCTCTGTCCTTGGCAAGCATGCCCTCCACTCTCCTGGCAATACTCAGGACCTGCTGACAAGAGATATCCATCTCCAAATCTTTGGACATATTGGTACTGATAATGGATTGGAGTCCCTCAATAAAGCGACAAACCCTCTCCCGAACTGTGGCAACCAAGGCCGGTGCATGTCGGGCCAACTCACTAAAACGGACTGCATACTCTAACACAGTCCTAGAACCCTGGCGCAACGGCTCAAACTTCGCGCACCATGCATCTCTGAGGCTTCTGAGGGACATACTCTCTCAAAAACATATCCGAGAACAGAGTCCATGTGAGTGAGGCTGCCTCGTCCAAGCTACTCAACTCATAAGCACGCCACCAGTGATAGGCTACTCCTCTAAGATGGAAAGTTGTGAAAGAAACCCCACTCGTCTCCGCTATGCCTATAGTATGGAAAATACGATGACACTCCTCCAGAAAACCCTAAGCATCATTTGAAGCCAATCCGCTGAAAGTAGGTGGGTGGTATTTCTTGTACCTCTCAAGTCTGAGTTGCTCCGCCTCAGAAGCGGCTGCCCTGGTCTCATGCTGAACCGGAGCTACTAGCGGCATAGGAATAAACTCTGGGGCCTGATCAACCTGGACCCTCTTCTTAGGAGTACGGGCTGCGGGAGTCTGTGCCCCTCCCCCGGCCTGAGATGTGGCGGGAGCTAGTGGGATCAATCCAGCCTGAGATGTGGCGGGATCTAGTGGGATCAATCTAGCCTGAGCTAAGGTGCTGAACATGCTCATGAACTGCGCTAGAGTCTCCTGGAGGACTAGTGCAACAATAGGAACCTCCGGTGCCTGCCCTTCAGCTGGAGCTGCTAGGGGCTCCTCTGTTGTAGCTCGCGCAGGTGATCTGGCTGCACCGTGTGGTCGTCCTCTACCCTGGCCCGGCCTATGGCGGCTCTAGCAAGGGGCTCGGGTTCCTGGTCGTCGGACTCGAAGATAAGTACAGACGTCTCCGTACCAATCCACGAGACTCTAATAAACTGACTTGTGACTCACGATACCTATGAAACTAGGGCTATGATACCAACTCGTCACGACCAAAATTCTCCCTCCGCAAATTGTCGTGATGACACCTAGTCTTTACGACTAGGTAAGCCTAACACCTTGCAAAAATGAAATGAAAGCATAAATATTAACAACCAACAGTAACAGAAATCTAAATAAGAAATTGAATGCCGCTCAACATATACAATTATCAACTCGCAACATATTCATAATACTTACCAAGACCCGGAACACCATAAGTTACAAGCTTCTATGAGTCCTAACAGTTCTATACATAACTGTTTATAGAAAAGAGAGAAAAATGAACATAAGAGGATAGAGGGGGACTCCGAGGATCTGTGGGCGCGGGCAGATGTACCTTGAAATCTCCGGCAGCAGCAACTGCCACTATGAACAAGACTGGTAAGAAGAACCTGGATCTGCACACGAAAAACATGTACAGGAAAGGGCGTGAGTACACCACAATGGTACCCAATAAGTGGCAAACCTAACCTTGGTCGAGTAGTGACGAGGTCAAGTGAGGCCCTACTGGTATATAAATAATAAAGCAAGGCAAGAATGAAATATCACAGTAAAATAAAGGCAGAAATTGAACAAGAAAGAAATGACAGAAAAATAACAGCTCAGTACAAACAAATGCAACAGGGGATCTCCCGAGATACCGTCTCGTAGTCCTAAGCGTAAATGTGTAGGGGGATCTCCTAAAATACCGTTCTGTAGTCCCAAAGTAAATATGCAAGACAAGGGGATCTCCCGGAATACCGTTCCGTAGTCCCAAAGTAAATATGTAGAACAGAGGGATCTCCCAGAATACCGTTCCTTAGTCCCAAAGTAAATATGCAGCCCAATCAATAAAATTCAATAATTACAACACATAAACCCAGAATTCAGCCTAAGTACAAGTTAAGGAAAAACAGGTAAATTCACTAAACATGCTGCACGTAGTTTAGATAAACAGTTAAAGCAAGTAGGCATGCTATTCTAGCCTAGAAGAATAATACATATGCTGATAAGACTCAAATAAAAAGGAAAACAGTCATTACTTAGTAGAAATCAGATTTTTACAATAATTAGCCCGTGTACTTACTCGTCACCTCACGTACACGACGCTCATATATCCAAAACAGTATCAATGCTAAGGGGAGTTTCCCCACACAAGGTTAGGCAAGCCGCTTACCTCGAACCAAGCTCAAATCAATCTGAAATAATGCTTTTTCCACGGAAATCCACTCCAAATGGCCAAAATCTAGCCGAAATCAATTACATAACATAAATACAACTACAAGGAACTAATCTAGCTACTGAAATCAAAGCTAAAGTAAGAAATTGGAATTTCGCCCCAAAAAGCCTCCCTGGCCCACATCTCGGAATCGGGTACAAGTCACCAAATATAAACACCCATTAACTCACGAGTCACTCGTACTAAAATTATCTAAATCCGATGTCTAAATCCCAATAAAACTCAAAAATCCAGTTGAGGAACTTTTTCTTCATTTTCCCAACTTTTCAATCCAAATCCGTAATTAAATGGAGGAAACAACTATAGATTAATGAAATGCAACCAAAAATGAGTTAGGAATCGTTACTCCAAAGCTCTCTTTAGAAATCCCTCAAATAATCGCTAATTTCCGAGCTCCGAAGTCCAGAAATAAAGAAATGAATCAAACCCTCGATTTAGCCCCTTATCTGCTAGTTAAACCGTACTCGCGATTAATTACATGCATCTGCAGTGCAACTTTTACGGTAAAAACTCCGCACCTGCGCACATATATCTGCATCTGCGAATGCTCTTCTGCGGAAACTTGGCTTCCTCCCCCAATCCACTTCTGTGATCACCCTTCCACAGATGCGGCTCCGCTTCTGCAGCTTACCCGTTGCACCTGTGAGCACTGGATCCCAAGACTAAAAGCACACCTGCAACCTCTTTCTCTCTTCTGAGTGATCATGCCTGTGGACTTTCCATTGCAGGTGCGAAAACATCAGAGCCAACAACTTTAGAATATGCACAAGTACAATTTTTCATCCGTTAAGAACCCGAAACTCACCCGAATTCCCGAGGACCTCAGCCAAATATATCAACCAATCCTAAAACATCATACGAACTTATTCAATTCCTCAAACGACCTCAAATAATGCTAAAATCACGAATCATCCTCCGACTCAAACTTAGAGAACTTAGAATTTTCCAAATTCGACAACCGATGCCGTAACCTATCAAATCACGTCCAATTGACCCCAAAATTTTCAAACAAGTCACATTCAACCCTATGGACCTATTCCAACTTCTGGAATTTTGATCCAATCCCGATATCAAAATTTCCATTGCCGGCCACAATCTCCAAAATTTTGACTTTCACCATTTTAAGCCTAAATGAGCTATAAACCTCCGAAACACAATCCGGGCACATCCCTAAGTCCAACATCACCTAATAGAGTTAACAGAACTGACAAAACTCCATTTCGGAGTCATCTTCACACAGTTCTGACTACGGTCCAAATCTTAAGGCTTAAGCTCCCGTTTTAGGGACTAAGTGTCCCGAAAAACTACAAAAACCAAAACTAAACTTCCTGACAAGTCACAATAGCAGAAAATAGATATGGGGAAAGAATTTTATAGGGGATCGGGGCTATAACTCTCAAGATGACTTGTCGGGTCGTCACAATTTTCATTAATCTCAGCCCTATTGACCAAGTTAATCCAGAACAATGCTTTTTACAGATGGTCGAATGAGTGTGAGGCTAGATTTTAGAAGCTCAAGACTGCATTAACTACAACTCTAGTGTTAGTGTTCCCTATAGGTTCAGGATCTTACATTGTGTATTGTGATGCATCGTGCATTGGACTTGGCATGCTATTAATGCAGGATGGTAAGGTGATTGCCTACACATTTCATCAGTTGAAGGTTCATTAGAAGAATCATCCTGCGCATGATTGGGAGTTGGCAGCCATTGTTCACGCGTTCAAGATTTTGAGGCACTATTTATGCTGCGTTCCATGTGAGGTCTATACAGACCATCGGAGTCTACAACACCTGTTCAAGTAGAACGACCTAAATTTGCGGCAGTAGAGGTGGTTAAAGTCAAAGAATATGATATTACCATATTATATCGTTCGAGGAAGGCCAATGTAACAACCGATGCCTTGAGTAAGAAGGTGGAGAGCTTGGGTAGTTTGGCATTTTTACCAGAAGTGGAGAGGCCATTAGCCATAGATGTTTATGCTTTGGCCAACCGGTTCGTGAGGTTGGATGTTTCGGAGCCTAGTAGGGTTCTCACTAGTTGGTGTTGAAAGAGACAGTGCAACGGGGTGGTTCCAAGGAGGTTGTGATTGGGGATGATTGTGTTATGAATCTTCAGGGCCGGATTTGTGTTCCAAATATTTATAGGTTGAGAGAGTTGATCCTTGAGGAGGCTCACAGTTCATGACATTCCATTCACCTAGGTGTCAAGAAGATGTACCGCGACTTAAAGCAACACTATTGGTGGGAAAAGTCGAAGAAATATATTATTAGTCATGTCTCTCGGTGTTTGAATTGTCAATAGGTGAAGTATGGCATCAAAAACCGGGTGAGTTGACTTAAAGATTGAAAGTACCAGAGTGGAAGTGGGAGCGCATCATTATGGACTTTGTGGTAGGCTTACCATATACCTTGAGGATATATGATTCAATTTGGGTTATTTTGGACCAATTGAATAGGTCCACACACTTCATTCCGGTGATGACCTATTATTCAGCGGGGTTGGATCAGATTTATGTGAAAACATTATCCGACAGCACGGTGTGACCATTTTTATCATATCTCACTGGGGAACGCATTTCACTTCACATTTTTGGAGAGCCATGCAGCATGAGTTGGGCATGCGGGTCAAGCTGAGTACTGCATTTCATCCTCACATGGACGAATAGTCTGACCGTACTATCCAAATTTTAGAGGACATGTTGCGAGCATGCTCTATGGATTTTGGGGGTTAGTGGACAACTTTTTACCTCTAGATGAGTTTGCCTACAACAACTATCATTCAGGCTCCATGTCGTTCACCGGTTGGTTGGTTTGAGCCTAGTGAGGCTAGATTGTTGGGCACATATTTGGTTTGTGATGCTTTGAAAAAGGTTAAGGTGATTCAGGAGCGGCTTCATACATCTCAGTCCAGGAAAAAGAGTTATACGGACCGGAAGGTTCGAGATGTGGCTTACATAGAAGGTGAGAAGGTTCTTCTCTAGTGTCCCCTATGAATAGCGTAATGCAATTTCAGAAGAAGGGAAAGCAACGCCCGAGGTTGTTGTCCCGTTTGAGATCTTAGAGAGAGTTGGGGAGGTTGTTTATAGGCTTGCATTGCCTCTTAGCCTAGCATGGGTACATCCAGTATATCACATTTCTATGCTTCGGAAGTACCATGAGGATAGTCACATGTTTTGGACTTCAGCACAACACAACTTGATGAGAATTTGACGTACGAGGAAGAGCCGGTGGCTATTCTAGAACGGCAGGTCCGAAAGTTGAGATCCAAGAGTTTTCCTTTTGTGAAATTGCATTGGAGAAGTCAGCCGATTGAGAAGGCTACGTGGGAGTCCGATTTCGATATGATGAGTAGATACCTAGACCTTTTTACCAGTCCAGGTATATTTCTATAGGTTCATATTATGGTTTTTGGACTTGTACGCATATTTTGTTGGGGGTGCCAGGTAATCCGTGGGCATTTCGGCGCATTATGTGAAAAATTGGAAAATTAAGTTTGAAAGTTGGAAACAAGGTTTAATGACCGATTCTTGATATTTGATGTTATTTTGATGATTTGATTTAGCGATCGAGTTTGTATGATGTTATTACACTTGTCTTGATGTTCGTATTAGAGCCCGAGAGGCTTAGGTGAGTTTCAGATTGGTTGCGCATGTTTTTGGAATAGTTGAGTAGCAGCTGCAGTATGCTGCCTGCAAATCTCGTATTTGCGAGTTACTCCTCGCAAATGCGATCTTCTCTTTTGTGAGTGATAGTTTTCTTTTGTGGAATGGGAATGAGTGTTACACCTCCTTTTTCCCGAAAGGGGGATATGGGAATTTTTCCAATTTAAGTGACATTATTCGAATTGGGATTATTTAATTAATTTGAGATTCACCACTCAGAATTATTTATTTATGGTGTTCCGAGTCACCATTTATTTTTAAAATTCCAAATCAAGGAAATTTTGACTCCGTTCAAAAGTCTGCGAAACCAGAAGACCGGGTAAGAAATTTTGTTAACACGGGAGAAGGTGTTAGGCACTCTCGAGTTTCGTGGTTTTAGCACGATCGCTTAGTGATTTATACTTAGCTTATTTTATCTAATCACTCATTTTAGGACCTATGTATATTTATCTTTTACCGCTTCCAGTTACTCGATTATTCGTATTTAAAGAATTATCTTAAGACGAGTTACGCGTATGTATACTCGTTTAGTTTGGCGTGTCAAGAATCATGTCACACGTACGTGTACACTATTATCAACACTTAGTTTATTTAAGAAAATTTTTGGTCAAAGTCACTTGAACGCGTACCTTGAATTTATTTGAAAAATCGGGATCACGTCACGCGAACATGTACAAAATCACGATAGTAGTTTAAAAATCGCGCCTAAATGCATTTCTATGAGTGTTTGATTAAGGAGTTTTATTTTACTAAGAATGTTTAACCAAGGTCACACGAACGTGTTTCTCGTCTTGTTTTTGGCATCACAACTATGTCATATGTACGTGTACATAATTGTAATAGTTAGTTCGATTAGAAATATACCTAAGGCCATGATTATGTCACTAAGCTAAAGGCCTTATGTCGTGTAACTAGGTTTGAAGGTCCAATGATATGTAAGACATTTATTTGAATTAAATGGTGTAACTTACGTATTAACTGCCAAACATGCTCATAATTAAGAGTTTGGGCCTGATAAAGGCTGAGTTCAAATGAACTCTGGCCCAAGATGCGTATCGTCCGTTATTTGGACTAGCTAATGAATTTAATTCGAAAAGAACTTGGGCCTGACTGAGTCTAAATGACTCTATCCCAATGCATGTTTATTAACACCTAAATCAAAAGATGATTTGGGCCTGGTAATGACTGAGTCCCAATGACTCTGGCCTAATGCACATGAATTTGAACGAATTCGAGACTAAAATTTTGTGGTCTATTTTGTAATAGCAATTATAAAATTTTACTTATATCTTTCAATAATTAAAATACGGTTTAATTCGATGATTTTCTACTGATTTCCTAAATCTTTGTTTCTTATGTTAACCTATATTAAAGTGATATTTAAAAATCATTTGTATATCTTGACTTGAGAGAGTAAATTCCTATAATCGAATGGTCAGTTTTATTTATTAGCAGAAAACCTCGAGTGCAATCCCATGGACCCAATTGATTTGGGTCCGAAAATTTACCATGTTTACTGTTTAGTTTGCTCAGAAAACTCAGTTTTTTCATAATCCAAAAGTTTTAAAAATTAACGAAAAACAGAATTATTTGTATTAAATGATACAAACACATTAACTAATATATTAACTAAAATGTCATACAAAAGGAAATCATAAATAAGCTATTACAATTTATTAGCTAACCAATTGAGTTTGATTCCTTAGTCGATAATATTAAAATTCTTTTCTAGCAACTGTTTTACTTCTATTACTGCAACTAAATACATAAATTTGTAAAGTAGGACCCTTTAATATAACAATACATGAAATTCGAATAGATACTGAACAACTTTTAAGAAAGCTTTTAAACATGAAAACAACACAACTTGAATAATATAAGGACAAGCTTTTCACAGATTTGCATATAATTTCTAACATAAATAACTTCGCTCAATATGTTTTAAGGCAGTAATCTAACTCATACCTAAAACTACATTCAAATCAAATACTGTTTCTGAAAAACTGCCAAAATCATAGTCATGATAGAAACTAAAGTTTTACATTGTTGAGAATAGTACCTTGATAGCAGCAATAAAACAAAACAAAGAGAAAATAGGTCTCTGAAAACTTTGAGTAAAAGCAGCAACAATGAAACCAAGTAGAAAACAAAAAGTTCTCAACTCAAACTTGTAAACCCAGGATTTTAAAAACAGGAAAGTAATATATCTTTGTTTCTGAAAAATCAAAGCTAGTTTTCTAGAAGTTTTTGAAAGTGAAGGGAAAATGACTGAAAGCACTGCAGACGTAGTAATCTTTAGGGAAATTTTCTCTGTGTGTATATGTCTATTTTCGTGTGTCTATATCTGTAATGAAGAAAAGTGAGTGTATATAAAGAGTGAGGGAGTGAAAAGGGATAAGGATTAGGGTACCAAAAAGGAATCTGCCAACATTCCCTAAAATCAGGGAAAAGCCATGTTTCCCAAATAGAAAATGGACAGTTGTCCAATTTTTGGTACTTTCTTATCACAGAAAATGGACAACTGTCCAGTTTCTGGATATTTGGGATCTTATCCCTATCCTTTTCTACTCAGCTTGGGACAATTGTCCTTATTCTAGAAGTTTCTTAATATTTACTAAAAAAATTTCAAACTAAAATTCCAAAGTTGACCCTTCAGGGCCTTGGAATTGCCTCAGAATCAGACTGGTTCTGGGTCTGAGTCGTGTGTTTCTTGGTCTAAAAGACCTTGGGCTCTTAAGCTTTACCAAATCTATGGTCCTGTCTATCACAGACAGGACCAATTTCTGAGCCAAGTTGAATGGGTCATTTCAATGAAGCACTATTCTAAACAACTATCAAATAAAAACAGTAAACAAATAAAAACAAAATAACAACAATTCTACTTAATTAATTTAAACGAAATAACAACAAACAAAATAAAAGCAGTAATACTAAAAAGACATAAAATTAATAAATATAAAACACATAATGATAAAGATAAATAAAAAACAAAAAAGAAAAAAGAAAAAAGGAAAAACAAAATTATACCTAACGACTGTTCTGAAAAAAAATGAAATCTAGTTGTTAAAAACCCTCGTGTCAATACACGCATTTGGAATCTGAGATCTCTGATGGGAGATATTGGCACGAGGTTTATTAGACAAGCTAGGGGATTTGAAAATGGGAAAGGCAGATCTAGGGTTTTGGAGAAACTTAGATATAAGATCTAGGGTTTTAGGCGGGGTATTTTTGGGATCCGTGGGTAGAATAGAGTTCTAGGGGGTGTGGTGGTTGTAGGGTAAGGTTTTGGGTGGGTTTAGGGCTCTGCCGCTACCGTAGGCGATTTCTGGCGGCGGTGCTAAGGTTTTTGGATTTCCAGATCTTAGATCTGAGATTTTTTGTGGGGTTTTTGGGTGACTAGTTGGCATGGTGAGATTCAAGAGGGTGAGGGGGTTCTAGGGTGTGAGTTTCGGTAGGTTTAGGGTTCCGCCGCCGCCGTAGGCGATTTCCGGCAGCGGCTCAGGGCGGAACCAGGGTTTCTGGTTTCTTTTACCTTTAGGATCTACTGGTTTTTGTGGAGTTTTTTGGGGTTCTGATTAATGAAGTAAGGCTGGAAAGAGTGATAGGAGAGGATAGGTGGCTTTGGGATGGTTTTAGGCGTCGCCGCCGCCGTGGGCGATTTTCGACGGCAGCTTAAGGCGGAGGGTGTAGAGACGGCTAGGGTTAGGGTGGGTTTAGAGAGAGAGATGTGAGAGAGGGGAGAGGCGAAATGAGGGGGTGGTAAGGATCTGTTAGGACATTTATATACTTAAAGGGAGGGGGGGGGGGGGTTCCGAGCCGTTAGATCTATTGAAGATCACGACTGGGAATGACTGACATCAAAACGGTGCCGTTTGGTTTAGGTGGGGTTGGCAAACTGGGTTGGGGTATTGGGCTTGGTAATTTGGACTGAGTACTTGGGGATTGAGCTGTATAAGATTGGCGCAGTCCGAACAAGGTTAATTAAAACCCATTTTATTTAATTTTAATCTTAAAAATCTAATAAATTTAATTAAATCCTAGATCAAATACTAAATTATCTTAATTTGTAAAAATTAAATAGTTATCTACTTGTATTATTTACCTAATTAGTCAATTTTAAATTATTTGAAGGAAAAATTACTAATTTTAACACTAAAACTAAAAATGTAATTTTTTTTTGTGATTTTCTTTTAATAATATAGTCAAATTATGTGATTAGGCGCTATATTCAATTAAAAACCTAATAATGCTATATGATGAGGATTTAAATATTTTTTGTTATTTTCCATGTCAAAAAATGAAAAATGCAAATACTTTCAAATAATTATAAAAAAATTCTAAAAAAAAAAACTAAAAATAAATAGGAATAATCTATTTATTAGTTTTGTAGGAATATTTTTGGTGGGGTAAAAATTACATGCTCACAGCTGCCCCTTTTTTCTCGGAACCACAAAGAGTTTTCGGGCAAAGATAAAGTGAGCCAGTCATGAACAAATTTTTACCCGTTTTGATACTCCATGGGAATCATTTTTAAAAAGTTTGACCGAACCTTTATTCAAAGGTTGCCTACATATCCTTGGCTATAAAGGAATCAGGTTAGTGTAATTATGGAAGTTTATGGCAGCTGGGAATCCCGGGAAGCTGTGATTTCACTGCTATTACTGCTGCTGAGCTCCTTATTACACCAAAGTCAAAATGAAGAAAACTAACTAAGCCTATCAGCTATGAGTTACAAGATTCCTATCTATAAATCTTCTGAAGCTTGATCTTGAGTTATGGCTGGTTCTTTATGTAGACTTTGATCTGGATCTTGATGCTTGTTAGCTGCAAGCGCTGGTTCAATCTTCTTAAGCTTTTTCGGATCAAGACGGGACATGCAAAGCTTGTGACTTCAATCTTGTCTTGAGCAGTCCACATCTTTTTTGCTTCTGTACCTTGGGTTCAACTCTTTTCTTTCTTTTATTCCAGACTGAGACTTCTCCTTTGGTCTTCTCTAATCTTGCACCTCGAGGTATAACCTGCTCAGACTTCAAAATAGACGAACAAAATATTTTTGCCCCAGTTTTTACTAGGAAACTTTTGTGAGTTATTGTAACAAAACTCTATACTACTTCATTATTGAAAACAATAAAAAGGGAGGGAGTGATGTACCCGGAGTAAATGTAGACTAGGGAGTGGAGACCCTATGTCTAAACGTAAAATCAACTAGGGATTGGAAACCCTATGTTGCGAAAATCACCAAGTTATGCTAGCATCAACTAGGGAGTAGAGACCCTATGTTGGAAAGTCATCAGGTTATGCTGACATCAACTAGGGAGTGGAGATCCTATGTTGGAAAGTCATCATGTTATGCTGGCATCAACTAGGGAGTGAAGACCCTATGTTGGAAAGTCATCAGGTTATGCTGGCATCAACTAGGGATTCAGGACCCTATATTGGAAAATTAGCAGGTTATGCTAGCATCAACTAGGGATTAATGATCCTATGTTGGAAAGTCATCAGGTTATGCTGGTATCAACTAGGGAGTTGAGACCCTATGTTTGAAAGTCATCAGGTTATGCTGACATCAAATAGGGATTGGGGACCCTATGTTGTAAAGTCATCAGATTATGTTGGCATCAACTAGGGAGTGGAGACCCTATGTTGAGAAGTCATCAGGTTATCCTGGCATCAACTAGGGAATGGAGACCCTATATTGGAAAGTCATCAGGTAAACTAGGGAGTGGGGACCCTATGTTGGAAAGTCATCAAGTTATGCTGGCATCGACTAGGGATTGGAGACCCTATGTTGGAAAGTCATCAGGTTATGCTAGCATCAACTAGGGATTGGGGAGCATATGTTGGAAAATCATCAGGTTATGCTAGAATCAACTAGGGATTAGGGATCCTATGTTGGGAAGTCATCAGTTTATGCTGGCATCAACTAGGGAGTGAAGACCCTATGTTGGCATCAACTAAAGAATGGAAACCCTATGTTGGAAAAAATGTAGCTAGGGATTAGAGACCCTATACTACTGTATTTTTGAATTATTTTCAACATCATTTATTCTTTTCTTCTTTTTATTTTCAGAGAATAAGTGAATGTGGGAAAAAAATTTGGAGGAGACTTCCCTTTGAAGTAGTAGTTGCAAAGATGTTATTAGCCCTTACGTAGTTTCTTTTTGGTTGCCCCTTCTTCTTGCCAGGTTGCTTTTGGGTGGCACCTGTTTCCTGTTTTCTTCAAACAAAAAACAATTTTTCAGTTTGAAATGGTGGTTGGTTTTGTGGCCTTGATTATTTTGGTCACTTGATCTCGGCCCGTCCTTTTGAAGAAGATCTCAACTGCTTGCTTGCTCCCTGGGGATTGGTTTCATTTCTAACCCTGGAGATCTTGACATTTCCAAAACTTTACCAGGACGGTTAATCATGTGAGACTTACACTTCTTTAACTTTATTTTTCCTAAGTGGCATTTGATTCTGGTTCCCGTCCTTTTAGGAATTATTAATTTCAAAGCATCAGCCATCATGGCTAGTCGAGGTCTGCTCGATGCATCTGCCGAGGCTGGGTGCCTTTTGCATACTAGATTGTATCAAATGAGAACCTTGTAAATCGGTCTTTCCATCCTTTATTTGCCTTAATTTTGAATATAATTATGCCGAAAGGGATTCAAAGAAAAACCAAAAAATGAAATGGACAAAATGAACTTAGACAAGAGGTATCCCTTTCGGGAAAAGGAAAGAAGGACTTATGTGGAGTGTATGCGGACTTTGATGAACATACATGCCTCTTGGCTTGGATGCCTGATCCGTGTGATCCGTCCAACTCTCAGAAATCTATCACAACTTATACCTCAACATTGAGACACCTTGCCCAGGACTGTATCCATGTCAGTGACTGATGATTCTCTTGTTGCGATCAACGGTGCCCTTTGAGGGTATTCACTGGATAACCTCTCTCATTTCTCTTCTCACCATCGCCTCATAGTTCTCTTTGCGAGTTTTCACTAAAGAGACTCTCTCATTTTCAATTTATCTACTTACCATTGCCTCATGATGCCCGTGTGGGTTTTCATCAATAAGCCTCTTGTAACGACTCGGTCGGTCGTTTTGAGAGTTAGAGCCCTGATCCCCTAAGTACTTCTTTCCCCATGTTTGTTTCTGCTATTGGGACTTGTCAGAGATTCGGAGAGTTTTGGGACACTTAGTCCCTAATTGTGAGTTTAAGCCTTAAAAATTGGACGGTAGCCAAAACTGTGTGAAAACAAACCCGAAATGGAATTTCGTCAAATCAGTTAGCTCCGTTGAGTGATTTTGGGGTTAGGAGCGTGTCCAGAATGTCTTTTGGAGGTTTGTAGTAGATTTAGGCTTGAATTGGCGAAAGTCAGATTTTCGGCGATTTCCGCCAATAGGGGAATTTTTGATATCGAGATCGGTATGGATTTTTCGGAAGTGGATGTAGGTTTTTAGTGTCATTAGTGACCTGTGTCAAATTGAGGTCATTCGGACTAGTTTTGACGTGTTTCGGCATCGTTTGTAGATTTTTGAAAAACTGCTAAGTTCTTAGGATTGAATCCATGTTTAATTCTTGTTTTTGGTGTTATTGATGTGGTTTGAAGGCTCGACTAAGTTCGAATGAGGATATAGGACTGGTTGGTAGGTTTGGTTGAGGTCCGGGGGACCTCGGGTGTGTTTCGGATGCTCAAGGGAAAGAAAATGAGACTTAGGCAAATTCTAATGTTGGCTGCTTCTGGTGTTCTCGCGCCTGTGGTGGGGAGACCGCAGGTGCGGCCACGCAGAAGAGAGGAAGGAGGTCTTAGATGCGATCTGAGGCATGAAGACCATTGGTCGCAGATGCGGCTCAAGGACCGCAGAAGCGTAACCGCATCTGCGATGAGTGGGATTCTGAAGGAAAATCATTGGGTAACGAATTCTAACTCTAATTTGATCATAATACTATAATCTATTGTTGTATTCCTCTTCCAATTAAGGAATTTGAGGGTAAAACATTGGAAATGGGGGGAAAAGTTCCCTAATTGAAAATCCAAGATTTGAGTGATATTTTGACGTCAGATTTTGATGATTTTTGTTCGAGTGTTCTCTTGAGTTAATGGGTGTTCATAATTTGTAAATTTTATCCGATTTCGAGGCGTGGGCTGGGGTAACTTTTTGGGGCGACTTTCCTAATTTCGCGTTTTAACTTAGAATTGATAAGTCGAACTATTTGCTTGAAGTTATATTTACATTATGCAATTTATTTGAATAGATTCAGGCCGTTCGGAGTTCGATACCCGTGGCAAGAACGTGGTTTCAAATTGATTTGAGTGGTTGAGGTAAGTGACTTGACTAACCTTGTCTTGAGGACTTCCTCTTAGAATATTTGATACCATTTGTTGTGTGGGCGCCGTGTACGTGAGGTGACGAGTACGTACACGGTCCGTTAGTGCAAGAATCCCATTTTCCCTTCCTAAAACATAAATTGTTTTCTTCTATGAAATTGCACTAATATGTTAAATTGTTTAGCTTAGATTAGAAAAGCATGCTTACATGTTTAATTGCCTATTTGATCTTCTGTGCACCACGCATAGTTAAGTCCTTATTCTCCTTATCTGTGATTAGTACAAACTGTTAAATTCGATGTTATACTTGTCATTTCATCCTGCGTTGCATTTGGGACTATGGACGTATTCCGGGAGATCCCTCTGTACTGCATATTTATTTTGGGACTACGAACGTATCTCAGGAGATCCCCCTATACTGCATATTTATTTTGGGACTACAGACGTATTCCGGGAGATCCCCCTGTACTGCATATTTATTTTGGGACTACGGACGTATTTCGGGAGATCCCCCTGTACTGCATAATCATCTGGAACTACAAGACCGTATCCCGGGAGATTCCACCTTGTGTTTACCTTATTCTGAGCTGAGGGCTCCCTTGACTGTTAAGTTTTTGAACATTTTCTCTAACTGTTACTGTAGAATTTACTTAGCTCTTGTACTATTTTAAATTGATTATATTTACTCTAGTAGGGCCTTAACCTGACCTCGTCACTACTTGACCGGGGTTAGGCTTGGCACATACTGGGTACCAATGTGGTGTACTTATGCACTTTCCTGCACATATTTTTCGTGTGCAGATCTAGGTACGAGCTATCAACCTCAATGATAGTATTTGCCGCTATATTTAGGAGACTACAAGGTATTTCTACCGCGTCCGCAGAATCCTCAAAGTCCCCTTTCTGCTCCATCGTCTAGAGTCTTTTCTTATGTACTTACGGACTTGTTAGAGCTATAGTAGTTATTAGAAGCTTATGACTTTGTGACATTCCGGGTCTTTGGGAGTATATTTTTGTATATGCCGAGAGACACCATTTTGCTTTTTAGATTATGCCCTTATTTCCTTTATTTATTGTGTTTTTCTTAAGGTTTTCCCTAATTTTAGGCTTACCTAGTTTTAGAGTCTAGGTGCCGTCAAGATACCTTTTGGAGGGTAAATTGGGTCGTGACAAGTTGGTTTCGAGCACTATGTTCATAGGAGTCGCGAGTCACAAGCCAGTTTGTTAGTCTCGCGGATCGGTGCAGAGATGTCCATGCCTATCTTCGGGAGGCTATGTAACTGTTAAGAACAATCATATTTCTTTGATTTCCTTGTCGTGCAAGTTATTGACATCAAAATTCTAAAATTCTATTCTATTCTTTCCCACAGATGGTGAGGACCCGTATTGGGAGGACCGACAATCAGGCACCCGAGTCCCCTGCCAGAGCCGCCAGAAGCCGGGGTCAGAGTAGAGGGTGACCATGCCGTGCAGCCCGAGCAACTGTGAGAGCTGCGGCAGAGGAGCCCCCAGCAGCTCCATCTGGAGGGCCGGCACCGGAGATCCCTGTTGTTGCTCCAGCCTTCAAGGAGACTTTAGTTCAATTCATGAGCATGTTCAACACCCTAGCTCAGGCTGGACTGCTTCCGATAGGTCCCACCACATCTCAGGCCGAGGGAGGGGAACAAACTCCCGCAACTCGCACTCCTGAGCAGAGGGTACGGGTTTATCAGGCCCTAGAGTATATTCCTATGCCCCCAGTGGCTCCGGTTTAGAATGAGACCAGGGTAGCTTCTTCTAAGGCAGAGCAGCTCAGACTTGAGAGGTACAAGAAGTACCACCCACCTACTTTCAGCGGGCTAGCTTCAGATGATGCTCTGGTTTTTTTTTGAGGAGTGTCATCGTATTCTCTGCACTATGGGCATTGTGGGGACGAGTGGGGTTTCTTTCACCGCTTTCCAGCTGAGGGACGCAACATATCAGTGGTAGCGTGCCAATGAGCTGAGTAGTCCGGACGAGGCAACCTCACTCACTTGGACTCAGTTTTCAGAGATGTTCTTGCACGAGTATGTCCCTTAGAGCCTCAGGGATGCTTGGTGCGTAGAGTTTGAGCAGCTGTACCATAATACTATGATTGTGTCGGAGTATGCAGTCCATTTCAGTGAGTTAGCTCGTGATGAACCGACTTTGGTTACCACAGTCAGAGAGAAGGTTCGTCACTTCATTGAGGGACTCCACCCCAATATTCGGACCAGTATGGCGAGGGAGTTAGAGATGGACATCACTTATCAGCAGGCAGTGAGTATTGCCAGGAGGGTGAAGGGAATGTTTGCCCAGGACAAAGATGAGAGAGAGGCTAAGAGGTCTTGATAGACTGGTCATTATTTAGGAGCCCGTGCATCAACAACACACTATGGTAGGGGTTTTGTGAGTCGCCCTGTTCATTCAGCCCTTCCAGTAGCCAGTAGTGTTCCAGCTCCTCCTAGACCTCAGTATCCCTATTATGCACCACCATTATCCAGTATGCCTCCAACTCGAGGTGCTATTACCAGCCAATACAGTAGGCTAGGTCTGAGTCAGTCTCAGTCTCCGCATCCTCCGAGAGGTTATTTTGAGTGTGGTGACACTCGTCACATGATTAGGGATTTCCCCAGAGCCAGGAGGGGTGAACCTCCATAGACTTATCAGCCTCCACGTGCTCCACTAGGTCCTCCAGCCATTCTTCCAGCCCCAGCTGCACTCCACCTCCTCAGGAAGCTCAACGTGGAGGTCGAGGTCGCCCTAGAAGGGGAGGCCAGGACAGGTACTATGCCCTTCCAGCCCGTTCTGAGGCCATTGCTTCAGATTCAGTCATCACAGGTATTATCCCTGTCTGTCGTAGGGATGCATCAATATTATTTGACCCAGGCTCTACGTATTCATACGTGTCTTCTTATTTTGATCCACATTTGGGGATATCTCGGGATTCTTTGAGTCCCCTTGTTTATGTATCTACTCCTGTGGGAGACTCTCTAGTTGTGGACTACATATATCGGTCGTGTTTGATTGTTCTTAGTGGTTTTGAGACCAGGGCCAATTTATTATTTCTCAGCATGGTAGAATTTGATGTTATCTTGGGCATGGACTGATTGTCTCCCCATTATGCTATTCTTGATTGTCACACTAACACCGTGATGTTGGCTATTCCAGAGTTACCGAGACTAGAGTGGAGAGGTACTTTAGAGTATACTCCCCGCAGGGTCATTTCTTTTCTTAAGGTTCACCGGATGGTTGAGAAGGGGTGTGATGTGTATTTGGCCTATGTGAGAGATGTCAATGTTGATACCCCTACTTTTGAGTCAGTACCAGTAGTGTGGGACTTCCCTGATGTATTTCCAGCTGATCTTCAGGGTATGCCGCCCGATAGAGACATTGATTTCGACATTGATTTGTTGTCGGGCACTCATCCCATTTCTATTCCTCCTTATTGTATGGCTCCTCCTGAGTTGAAGGAGTTGAATGAGCAGTTGCAGGAGTTTCTTGGTAAGGGTTTCATCAGGCCCAGTGTATCACCTTGGGGTGCTGTGGTGTTATTTTGAAGAAAAAGGACGGTTCGATGCGTATGTGTATTGATTATCGGCAGTTGAACAAAGTTATAGTGAAGAACATGTATCCCTTGCCTCGCATCAATGATTTATTTGATTAGTTACAGGGTGCCAGGGTATTTTCCAAGATTGACTTGCGTTTTGGCTATCAATAGTTGAAGATTCGGGAGCCGGACATCCCGAAGACTGCTTTCAGGACCAGATATGGTCTGTATGAGTTTCTTGTCATGTCATTTGGGCTGACCAATGCCCCGGAAGCCTTTATGCTTTTGATGCACAACATGTTCCAGCCTTATCTTGATTCTTTCGTCATTGTATTTATTGACGACATCCTGGTATATTCCCGGTCTCGGGAAGATCATGAGCAACACTTGAGGACCCTACTTCAGACTTTGAGGGAGAAGAAGTTGTATGTAAAATTTTCTAAGTGTGAGTTCTGGCTTGATTCAGTGGCATTCTTGGGCGACGTAGTAGTTTAACCAAAGAATTAGACCCTTTGACTAAAGCTTATTTTTAAGATGAATACAGGTTACTGATAATCAAGATAAGGGAAAAAATGAATAATAGACAATATTACAGGAATAAAAGATCGAAGTTGATTGTATTCAAGAATCAGATGCCTTTACAAGCTGTATTCCCCTCCCTTATATATGAGATTCTTATAACGTATGACTCCTGCTATGGTTACTCATTAATGGCTAATTATGACAGTAATGAGGCGTTACAAAGGATAACCGTAATAGGGGTTCAGTTACATAACGTTCGAGTAATCAATTGTGGGTCCTTGAATCTGCCCGTAGCTTTGTCTAGATTCATTCTGACCGTGCCTCTCTCCCTTTTTGATCAAGTTGAATTTCCCATGGCTGATAAGTTCGTGGGTTTACTGAATCGTGCCTCTTTGTACCGTACCTCTTCAAAGAATTACGTCCAGCTATCGTGTTTTCTTGTGTCCGCGTGACTGGCTGACTTGTCAAAAGCTGGCTTACGTGTGAAACTCTTTTTTACCAGTACAGATAGTCCCCCCACTTACCATATATTTAAAATATTTGGTAAGTGGATATTCATTTATGGCGGGAATATTTGCCGCCGCTTTTCCTCGAATCATTGTATCCTTCTCTGCACCATATGCGTCGTTTGTCACTTCCGTTTAATGCTCATACCACATGTTCTTTTCAGATAGGTTCTGCATTTACTCAGCACCTTTTAGGTCTTTTTGCGGTTGTGCCAGTCCTGAAGTGACAACTTCAATTATGACTTTTCATCATTATTTTCCTTTTTCATCATGTTTGACGGTTGTCTTCAAGTATAAATACATGTTTTCTTTTCTTTGCTTCCACAAAACACTTTTCTAACTTTTTTTTTTGTAAATCTCTTTGCCTTTGTAAACATGTCTT
This sequence comes from Nicotiana paniculata, assembly GCA_005239505.1. Lineage (NCBI taxonomy): Eukaryota > Viridiplantae > Streptophyta > Magnoliopsida > Solanales > Solanaceae > Nicotiana > Nicotiana paniculata. The sequence continues at coordinate 92,986 of ML312555.1, forward strand.
CTTCAAACCAACCTCAAAGAGTAATAGACATTGAAAGCTTAGCGTCATCTTCTGCTCCGACTAGGAGTCGGAGGGGTGGTAGACTTAGAAGTCTAGGATCCACTCCTTCGAGGGGCTCTTCTTCTTCTCAAATAGTTCCTTCTCCTTCCACTAGATCTCCAGTTACTCCAAGATTTAGGGTTTCTCAATCTTCGTTTAGAGGTAGAGGTGAAAACCTTCATGAACTTCGAGTCGATCAAAATTGTCCCTGCTGAGTTTGTTTTCGCTAGGGATAGTCAAGTTCTTGTAGATCAATCTTCTTCTCTTGATAGTGTAGAAAGATATCCAACCCTTATAACTGAGGGTCAGATTTCCCTTGTTCGTAGTTTGGAAATCTGACTTTCCTGTCTATATTCCGAATAGCAATAAAAGAATAGCGTCTTACAAGATGAGTTATTATTTTGTTTATACGTATCCTTTCACTTTAGGGTTTAGACCCCCCATTGACCCAATTATAATTGAGTTTTGCCGATTTTTCAATATATGCTTAGGATAAGTTGGCCGCTTGTGTGGCAAGTTGTCGCATGCCTTAGGAGTTTGGCTTCTTTAGCCTCGATTCCTTTTACCTTCAACCATCTTATTCACCTCTACTCTCCTACCTTATTTCGTGAAGGGGTTTTTACTCTGACTGCTAGAAGCAAAAGAGTGTTAGTAACCCCTGGAGACGATAAGGATAGGGGTTGGTACCTTCGGTATGTTGCTGTACCCACTGCAGGTTTAGTGGGTGAAGAAAATCTTCCCTTCCCTGAGAAGTGGAATCGCGCATGTGAGTATGCTTTAGCTCACATTTACTTTTTCTTGTTTTGACTTGAGATGTTTTATTTAACACCGTGTCTGTTTATTTTTCTCCTTTCAGTAATCATGAATACGGTCGAGAATGTCTCCGGTAATCGTCATTGGGTAGAAAAACTGTTATTTGTTGCTCCTTCTGAAGAAAGAACTTGGAAGTACCTCGCTGGGAGGTACGGTTGGCAAGTAAATACCCACGGTAAGTGAAGCTTTTGTTCTTGCTTCTTTCCTTACTCGAGTCTTTTTTCTTTTGTCGTTTAACTTTTTCCCTTTTTAAAAGGATTCTCTGCTCGTATGGTGTCTGCTTCCTTTATGCCGAAGATGTCCTTGGCTCAAGTCTAGGAAATTATCGTTGGTTCATCTTCCTCGAAGAGGAAGATTAGTGGATCTCGTTCCATGGAGGAAGAGGAAGAGTGTGCTTTAGTGCACATGCCACGGAGAAGGAGAATGGTTTTAGATGACGATCCTGCTGCCTCAACATTGCCTTCCGTGTCTGTGATCGAGCCCTCTGTCTTTGATGATGTTTCACATTCCCCTTTTCGTGATGGTATTGATCTTGCTCCTGACGACGTCCCTTTGGCTGCTATATTTCCTGCTTCTTTGAGAGAAGCTGCTTCGTTTATTCCTTTGGCTATCTCAACTTCTGCTGCTGCTTTGCCTGTAACTTTTTCAAGCCTTCATCTTTCCGTGCCTGCTCCTTTGCCCGTGGCTTCTCTAGCTCCTCAACCTTCCGTGTCTGTTGCTACTCCATCTCTGCCTGCTTCCATGCCTTCCGTTAGGGAAATAGGATCTTTCAGCAGAGAGATGCGGCAGGTGGTAATAGATGTTCCAGCTGAGGGAAACCTTTTCAAGAAGACGGGTGAGCCTGAAGTGTGGCTCAAGCCTTTATAGGTCCCACTGAAAAAGCAAATCTAGCTAGCCACAGTGCTTTTACATGGGCCAATGAGGTCGTGCATACCTCTTTGAAGGTATGGTGTAAGTTATCCTCTTTCACTCTCGTACATGAAATTTACCATATCTGATTGGTTTACTTCTTGTAGATTAACCTCATAGGCATGGAACTTATGAAGAGGATTTCAAACATAGACCAAGAGACAAGAGAGTTTTAGGCAGAAGTTGATTATTGGAAAGCACAGTATGATAGCCTAAGGATTGACATGGACACTTTAGAAGAGGGGAGGAGTACCTTGAAGCGGAAGATGAGACATATGGAAGCAGAACTAGCTGTGGAGCGGGCTTCTTGCAGTCAAGCTGACAAAGAAAAGTGTTCTGGAGTCTTCGTTCGCGGAGCAGCTGTCCCGTGCCTCAGAGGAGATTATAGACTTGAAGAACTTGCTGGGGCAGAAGGAAGAATACTCAGGCGAGCTTGTGCAATCACTCACTCGTACTCAAGAAGATCTTCGAAGGGCTTTAGACAAAGCTCAAGCTTTAGAGGAATCGATTGTTCTATTAAGAGCCGCTCATGAAGCTGCGGAGGTGGAGAAGCACTGGCTGAGAGTTGAACTTCAAGTGTGGGCACAAGATTATGAAGATTTGGAAGAGGTGGCTGCTGTCGATGTGAGCTGGGCGTATATGAATTCTCGCCTTGACACATTGATGGAGATGAGTCAAGAGGGTTTTGACCTTAGTGCTGAAATAGCCAAAACTAAGGAAGCCATGGAGAAGGCTCAACAGGGTCTAACCTCTCTTCACCTGATGGTGAGATTCCAGCCGCTCATGCCTCTTCATCCTCAGTTGTTCCCGCTCCTTCTGCCTCTTAAGTCAACCCCTCTCTTTGAAAAGATATAGTTGGTTTATCCCTTTTTCTTTTTCTTTGGATCAATTGGTGTTACCCCCAGTCCCATCCGGGGTAAATTTGGATTTCCTTTAAGTCCCCAAATGAAATCTTAGGGGCACCACAATGTAAATATAAAAATCTTATACGGCTAAGTATAAGTTAATACTTAGTTTTAGCGTTTTTAATATATAAATGTTAGTTCGACTTTTGTTGAGTTTCTGTTTCACTCTTTAAGTCTTTTGCATGCTTTATTTTTCAAGGTTTTAGTTTTACCTTCGAGCTTTGCATGTGGAATGCTTTAGACTACTCGTATCCTTTTTTATAATAGGCACGATGTCATATTAAATATGTGCCTTTTTGTAATAGGCATAGTTTATGGACGAGGGCGCTTTATAATTGACATGAAGAAGACATCTCAACTTCATGATAATGAAATAGAGTGATAGGAATTTTACACATGTTTAAGAATGTTTCCAAGGAAAGTTTTTTGTTTGAACTTCCATGACATTTTACATGTGTTTGGTTATCGTCTAAAACTCANGTTAATACTTAGTTTTAACTGTTTTTAATATATAAATGTTAATTCGACTTTTGTTGAGTTTCTGTTTCACTCTTTAAGTCTTTTGCATGCTTTATTTTTCAAGGTTTTAGTTTTACCTTCGAGCTTTGCATGTGGAATGCTTTAGACTACTCGTATCCTTTTTTATAATAGGCACGATGTCATATTAAATATGTGCCTTTTTGTAATAGGCATAGTTTATGGACGAGGGCGCTTTATAATTGACATGAAGAAGACATCTCAACTTCATGATAATGAAATAGAGTGATAGGAATTTTACACATGTTTAAGAATGTTTCCAAGGAAAGTTTTTTGTTTGAAATTCCATGACATTTTACATGTTAATGGTTATCGTCTAAAACTCACACTTACAACTGTTTTTGTTTAACATATTTAATATACTCTTGTATTTCGTAACTGTTTTTCATAGGTAACAGTTTTTCGACATTAATACAAGGAAATAACTATTTTTCACTAGTAACAGTTTTTATAAAGATTGGGGTTTTTTATCCGTAATTGTTTTGGAAACAGTTTTCTAATAAGTATGAGGGAAATGTTTTCTTATTCGTAGCTGTTTTTATTTGATAACAGTTTCTTGAAAAATACAAGGGTTCACATCTTTCATCCATAACCGTTTTATTCGAGAATAATTTTTTGAATGAGTATATTGATGATGATCTTTTACCCCTAACTGTT